>LUCH01001257.1:0-19838 GCA_013368495.1 Paragonimus heterotremus | reverse complement strand
TTTGCGACTGACGAGAGTGCGAAATGAATTCATATCGTAATTTGTGTCTTCTGACTATTCTATTCAAATTAAACTTTTCTTTGAAGCCTAATATTCAAGATGTGGAGGTTTATTTTCTACTCCTAACTTGGTGTTCCAAATTTATTCAATAAGCAATGCTTGACTACAAAACCGCTGTCGCTCAGGCAACACTTAGTTATGATACGCCAACTTAACATCTGTTGATTATGGCAAGTTTATTTGTGGTAATGAGTGAGTACATGCAGTTAGCGACTGACCTGAGGCGACTTATTTTTAAACATAACATTTGGTAGTCTCCTTAAAGTGTACACCACGTAAGCCGTCATGAACAGATAAACTTCAGACCCGATCAGGTTATATGTTTGCTTGAATGAAACATTTGGAGCCGTGTGTAACTTTGTGGTCATCTTTTTAAGGTGTATGACACAGTGGCATACATTATGCATACCCTTAAAAGCTGAGCAAAAAAATTAACAAAAAAGTTTGATCTGTATTAGGTGATGCTTTGAAAATAATGGACATGCATTTATTAATGTGATTCGCTGGAACATTTGAGATGACATAATAATTCTGTTTTGTCTGATAACTTGAGAAAAGTGTTTCGAACGTTTCTGTGATCTGTCGTTTTTTTCCTGTGGAAACTGCATGTAGGCCTAATTGAATGCAAATAACTTTATCAACAGAACCACTAATGTTACACCTTTCACTTGTAATAAAACACCCAGCAATGAGGACGACGTGTATCGATGCAATGCTTTTGCAATCACTAACTCACTTCTGTCAGCCACTGCTGTTATTACTTAAGTTACTCGCACACAATCGTTGAGTAAGTTCATTTGTTAGTTACAGTCGAATGACAGATCACACAGGCTAGATGCGATCTTTAGCATACAACGACTTACCATTTGTTATTATGCGGTCAAGCCAGTAAAATAATAACGTTTGTTTGGTTACATTGACAAACAAAACTAACCTGTGCATATAAGTTCCAATTACACTTTCTAATGCTTACGACTTGGGACAACGGTTGTCCGTGTAATTTTATGATTAAACATATGAGACTTGTTTCAGCGTATCAGACAGGATCACATATTCTAGACGAGATATTCCTGCTTGATAGCTATTTTTAGTTTGAAGCATGTGGAGCTTTTGTCCGTCTTTTGACAGCACCATCCATACTGGTTTTTCTATATATGCAAGAAAACCACTCAACAACCAAATGATAGGTCAGCTGGGTAACATCGATATAATCTAGTGTAAAGTTTTTCTGAGTGCTGATAGACTGTGATTAGGCGATAAATGTTCCCTCGTCAGCTTGTTACGGCTAACGTTAAGGCATGACGCGAATGTCCAGAACTTTTTGTTAAACAGTCTGTAACGTATAAAAGCTGAAAAGCTATAGCTTCAGACTCGGAAGCTTCCTCAATGTGGATGAATCACTTAAGAATGCGGATTGATTTAACGCAAGTTTGATATGAATAACTAAATTAATGGTCAGGTCGTTAGTCGATTTTAAATCAGGCCAGTCAATAATACTTCATGGTGGTGATATCCGGAGTACAGAAAAACGGAGATTGCGTTGGTTTATTCTAGCCCGTTTGATAACCCATTAGCTCACTTAATCCCTATATGGTCTGTTATCGTTCTGATGGCTTCCATAACTCTGACAACACTGAGGTTTTAGGGCGAAATTCGACTACAGTGAATAGGTTATGCGTTAGCTTGGTCAACCTGACAGGTGGCTTATCCGATTTGATATTTAGGAAAAATACAACTGAGAAATATCCGGAATTTATTTCGATATACAACAGCAACATTATCATCATAACAGCCATGAGTCTGACCAAAAATTACTGTGGCTCGGGCCGCCGCTCATCTCAACAGTGACGTGGAGTATCTTAGGATAAAACCTTACTGAGAAGGTTGAAAACTATTAAAAGAGGACTAAGCGGAAGAACTAAAAATGCAACAGTAACAGAAACAGCACGTTCAACTGCGACAAATGCAATACCAGCTGAGCTACGGGCAAAGCCGGGAACTGCGGATTTCCACGTTTAGACCGGGCTGCTCATCAAGCTCTAGTGAGCTCAAATATTCTTCTACTGACTTTTGTGTAGCCAGGATTTCGTGTCGGTTCAACTGATACATTCCGGTAATGTTTGAATGCACTTCGCCAATGACTATAAGATGGTTTGCACTTTATAACAACTAGCTTAGCTTTTTACCCTGAAACTTATTTCTCAACAAAGTACATGGAAGCATGAAAAATTATTCAATTTTCAACTAGTTAAATCGGCTTTACTTGGGAAATGTATGAATGGAATAAATGCAAAATAGAAATTCACGTTCTTTTCTGTCTCACTAACCAGTTTTCAAGTGGTGATCAATAATGAATATGGCTTATTTCATCTTGATTTCATGAAGTAATGTACAAGTAAACGACAGCCGAGGTCATTGGTCACCGATTTAGTGTTTTTTCTATATCGGTGCCACGCAACATGCACCCCCCATTGAGTTGATAGCGTGTTGGAGAAGGAGGTTCAGGCAATTGAAAAACTCAAAATGACGTCCACAAAGTAGATGATGCAGTTCTTTTTTGTGTGCTATATGACAACGGGGATGACGGGAGAAAACTCACTTTGTCTAAACTTATTCAGTTGGAGTAGTATTTGTTGTTTGGTTGAAGGGATAATTTTGTCTGAAGATATAACAAGTGTGCATCATGATAACACTTTAATTATGAATGTTGCTGTCCATTCAATCAAATATAACATCATCTCAGAGACGGTCGGAACACCACGATATCCAGAACTATCACTTGAGCCACATCATTATCCTAGAGGAAAAACAGATGTAACGGTTTTTGTATAAAAACGCTGAAAAAACCTTTTGCATTTGGCTGTTTAAATACATAATGAAATCTTTGTGGAAACAAGACAATACTATAATAGGTACAGTCCAATTCTCTAAATTGTGTACTTTATAGTACAACATGAAGTGCTTGGGTGAAACCATAAGTGCACGTGAAATGAATGAATTTACTAACTCATAAGAATTAATATCGAAAAAGTTTTGACGAAATGGGTGCCATTTTTTTGAAAAAGACGAGTCGAAAGCATTCTCAGTAGAATACTATGGAAAATGGTTAGAAACCGTCCATGATCCACACTGTATCGAACACAGACGAGATACATTTCCATTCCAGAAGATGTACGGTATATTCATTGACTATTTTTAAATCTCAATATAAGGTGACTCATATCTATTTGTGCTCAGTTTTACATTTGCCCCTCACTGCTTACTCCAGGATACTCAAGTAACAAAATTCTTGCAGTAAGCAATATTCCTTCTGCTAATTGCTAGATGATTTTGTGTGCTATATATTGAATCTTGTCCCATAAACGATCGTATCTATTGTGACCAGGACGTTTGATGCGTTACTTAACTTGGTAAGGGGTAATTATTCACCCTTATGAGCTATACATGTTTCCTTATCGGAAACAAGAAGAACGTGCAAGCGAGGACGATGTGTATGAGGAAAACACAAAAGATGTTTTTCATCCAAACTTTGTTCAGCTGATCCCGGAAACCTACCCGTAACATACATGAATAATAGATCAACCATGCGGTTATCAAGGACCATGAGAATTTGTAATACTTGACAGGCTTCTCGAAGCATTCTCACCGTGTAAGGTATTGCAGTTGACACAACTTTTGGGAAAAATTGGACACCCGCACACAGGAAGCTGGTTCATATGAATAAACAGTTGATGATATAATTATGTCAACCTTTTGAGAAACTGCTGTACAGCAGATGAATGTTGTTTGGACGCACTCCTGGTCATACTGTGGTTACCTGTTTTCGTTGTTTTAGAGTAAAAGTAAGTTAGATTTAGCTTCTGTGTTTAAGCATCTGACTAGTAATATCAAATCGATAAAATGTTTGAGTACCGTTCGATGTCCGGACCAGGTACAACCACTGCTTGACTATTCGAGACCGAACTGGCCGCGATCTCTCTGTTAACTGAGATTTCAGTTTATTCTGATAAATATTTGGAGTTATATTATTCAAGCATAATTACAGTTAAACATTCGGGATGTCTGAAGAGTTGACAGTATGTAATGTAAATTCATGGGACTAGTGTTACCTGTAGTACTAAGTACATTTTTAACACACGAAAAGTGAACTTAGTCAAGTTGTTTCTTCTAAATTTGTAACACATACGGTTAAAACAAATATCCATTGGAACTTTCGTCAAATTGCATGACAACTCGAACCATATCTGAACAAAACTGCCAAACATTCTTTAGTTCTTTAAATATTATTAAGTAGTTGTCCACTGGCTGCCAGACTGGTCACATGAAATGCCACGGATTAAATCGAATTGAAATGTTTGCAGACACATTCGAATTTTCACATTTTTCTTCTAGGTTGTTAGCTTACGTTCAAGTGGTACAACTCTTCAAAATGTAGTCATCCAGACGATGTTTATCTGCGTGTATCAAGCTGTCCCATTTCATCCAGCTGGATAAAATTAAGCCAGACATGGCTTTATCATTGGAATGTCTGGACATTCCGCAGCACTGTGAAACGAACAGACAGTCGTATCAATACCACTTCTATTGCACTTGCTCGTGTCAACATCCATTACCTGACCAAGAAAATTAACCCAAGCCAAAAGGATGTTTGAAAAATTATTTCTTGATACAGAACGTACCATTAAACGGAACACGTTAACAGGAAGGCTTCACTAATTCCACTACTGGCAAATTTATTGAGACCGACAGAGAACCGAATGAAACGCATCGAACGAAACGGTAGATAAGAAGCTCTCTAGAACTTTTAAAAGAACAACTGAGCGAGCAGGCAGTAATTAGCCGTCTATCGTATTGGCCAAGGTTGTAGCTGAGGTGATAGAAATTGATCGATCGAAATCGGTATAATATTTAGAAATGATTCTGTGTGAACCTGACCATATAGTGAGCTTTGTAACCCACCTAGTGACTCACCACGCAATCTCTTTTAGTGTTTAATATAAAAACCTGTTCATGTCACTGCAAACTGGATGCTGTTGAGACGATACAAAATCTTTGCATCTATCACCTTTGGTGTTCTAACCGTTTTCCAGAAGGTTGGTTTTGTCAGCAACCAGTGTCTGGTTAAGTTCTTCAGAACATCTCAGCTGTATGAGTCGGAAATAAAGTAGTGAAACCATCTAAAACGTTTGTGGAGTCTCATGGTTTGCCCTCAGAGTAAATCACTTTCGTCCCGATTGGTTCAAAAAAACAACGCCTATTATATTATAGGTCAACCTTATCTCAACCGATGTCTGAAATGCAAACGTTTGCCATACCTACCTCAAAACACTCTCCTTAGATACGATTAAGCAGCATGTTGTAAATTATCTACAGTTATTAGACTGTACTTCTGTGTACTGGCCAGATTTAATTTTTCTAATGTCACTGGTCTATTGAGAGAGACTCTAGGATTAAGATAATCCCAAGGGATATCCGGTGTAAGAATCGTCGGTTTTCTCAGTCTTTCAATCGTCCCTGCTCTTCCTGTCTACTGATGATGGGAGGTAAGTTTGACATTCTTCAGTGAATACTACAAAGAAGCACCGTCCTCTTAAAACTAATCAGAATGCGGAATTTTACGGTGGTCGAAAGGAGGAACTGTATGCTGCTGTATTACTGCTTGACGAGTATGATTTAAATTGACGCAAAATTTAACATGTAAGATCTTCCACCTTATTAATGAAGGACTCCGGTCCAATGTTTACATTCTCATTACTTCCGTTCAAACCAAACGTTAAGAGATAAATTCTCCTTAACTGCAAAAGGTCTTCCGGGGTTAGGCACTCATTAAACACGAGGTTTTGACAAAGCCACTCAAAGTACGTATTGCCTCGTGTGAAAAGAAAATTTAATGACAAATTTTTACCGCGTTCCTGCTTCGCGTTGTATATTTTTTCGCGGCCTCCACAAAATCGGTGTAGTGCATTTTTGCGGAATTTTCGTGATCCATTTTGTTCACTATTTCACTAGGACTGGAGAAAAGGTGAAATTTCATCTGGTACAGAAACATTTTGGTAATCATGTGGAAAGTGACAGTGATTAAAACTGACTACGCCGTCTATCCTACCCAGCGGATTTTGTACCAGCTTTTCGAATGTTCATATAAATAGAACCCACACGTCATATCGTGAACTTGTCAAGTGCTTGAGCACGCTTCTGAATTGAAAACAGTTCTTGTACTTTACCTTAGAGCTTACTTGATGGCACCCGCCGTATTCAGATAGACTTCTAGCTACCCCCTCTGGGAAAGGAACAAGAAACGGTGTCTCCACTCTCGCTAAATTCGATCACTACCGCATATGCGTACCATGGCTGGACTGTGAAGCTTGGGCTACGTTTCTCGTGCTGACCACTAGGCCGTAGATCTCAAAATATACTGAACTTTGAGTTACATCTCAGTTTTGCTTGATGCTCATGGGTTGTCTCTGGAATAGTGTGTACAAGTTCGACTGGAATAGGATGCTGCTGATTATTGCTCAATGCTATTTAATTTATATCAACTAAATTCCGGTTAATAATTGTCAACTATTTCATTTTACTTTTCAGAAAGCTCGATTCTCACGCATTTCTGAAATGAAATTGGCCACGGAAAATGCGTTCATGGAAGGTAAAAAACGATTTCAGCAAAGCCGACCAAGTTCGGAACACTTTGTTGATGTGAACTCATTCGAACTGACCACTAATCAACAAGACGAACACAATACAGACCATTGGATGGATGACCATATTCAACCGAAATCTGAACAGTACTCAAAGGCAAAGAATCTGGACCAGTTCACAGACGAAACAGATGAAATTCGCATGGATATTTTTGAAGAACAATACTTTCATCTGATCGACTGTCTACAAGTTACAACGGTTAGTGTTTTTAACATATGTATTAAAATTGATATTTTGTTCAACCATAGATTACCAATAATGAACGTTCACTTGATCACCAAGGTGATTTTTTGTGCAAGGTACTTCTAGTAGAATAAAAGTGAAGCTTCCGGTTGAAAGTGCATGCCTTCTCATCATTTGATGTCAACGTATATTTGCACGATAATTTATACATTTTCCGTCATTTATATTACATCTATCTTCAGCACATTCTTATTTGAGTAATACTGACAGCTTTTATTCCTTCGTGTCAGGCCAAACTAACGACTTAGCAGTAGAAAATATTCTTCTTAGCCAGTGGTCCATCTTGGCCAAGGTTGACAAATTCCTTCTGTTCTGACAGCAGCAAGATGAAGTGTAATCGTCTCTCAGAAAGCCAAGATAAAACTATCTACAACAGCAAAAGATATGTAGTTGAATGTGATTTCACCTCGTTGGCCGCTTTTCATAACAATGGGCTCATTTACATTAGTTCATACGGCAGAAACAGGTGGACAGAAAGATTGTGGAGCAAAACAATACAATGTCAAGGTTTTTCGGAGTCACTTCTGTAACATTTTACCGGGTACCTGTTGAAACCGACAACGGTTTTCTGTTTGTTACGCACTGGTTTCTTTGACTAGAAGCAAATAACTTGTTTGGTTATCTCCTGATAAACATGCTGAGATGCTTCGCCAACTAAGATGTCTCTATGAATGAAATTGAACTGAAAGACGACGCGTGAAACAGGACGGTTAGGTGGATGCTACATGGGATTCGTTGAAATTACTACGTGGACTGAGTACAACACGCAATTGTGAAGCGTGGCGTACATTACTTAAGAAGGATTGTAGTTTGTAACGCACATCATTAGAAAAATAATCCTCTCAGACTCCACGTAAGTAGACTTATTGTGTTCGACCATCGGCGTTTTCGACGGTCAGCCCATATCAATTGGATTGATCGTATGAGCAACACAGCCGTTCACCGGCGCGTATACCGGATCGCCGGAGATGCTCAATCAGTTGGTCAACTAATGAAGTTACGCAGACTGAGATGGTTGGGTCACATACTTCGCATGCCAGCTGACCGTTTATCGTGCTTGGCATTATATACTAAGACCAGTAACGGTTGAGTGAAATCATGTGGTGGTCAAGCAACAACGTGGTTACGAGATATGAAAACCCTATGAGTTAAATGGGTAGATGTCTTATACGTGGATACGGTCCTCGTGATGACTAAAACCTCTGACTAGAAACGTCATTCGAGATGGCAGTGTTCCGCAGTCAATGGCCTGTCTACGTCCCTGTCATTTGCACTCTGTCCACCTAATCTTCTTTCATTAATTTTTGACCCTAGCAGCCTATTCGTTTTTTAGGAAATCTCAATTCACTGTTTAGCTTAGCGCCGACCCCAGCAATAGCTTTATCCAGGCAAACTCAAAACCTTTGTAATGATGATATTGATGACGATAATAATAACAAGTTCCCTTGGGGATAACGTTTGGAAGTATGTCTGCTGAAGACGCACTTTTGTTTTTCCATTTAGTTGTTTACCGGGTTTCAGAAAGGTAAAGTTTATCATGAGAAACAACAAATTTGCAGATCTACCAGGTACACAAAGCAACCATCATCAACGGTAGGAATAGTGCTCCACCTAAAACAATAACGAATTTTTCATCTTACCGTGCATTCTGAGTTCAGGATCGCAATTTGGTTGAAACGAATTGAATTAAAGTTTTGTGAGTGCATTATACCCGCATTATGGAGGACAACTACTGTGAAGCAGTGGCTGTCCCTTCGGACTAACTGGTAGATTCTGATCATTTCACATCAACTTCAGTAACTGGACAATGTGTTTAAGTGACTATATATTATTAGTAAGAAACCATCTGTAAAGAGTCCCACTCACGCGAATGATGTTGTGTATTTCAGTGACTCGTCAAACAATCATTGTGTAGACCATCTGGTCTTGCCAACAGATTCCTATAGCGTTTTGTTGTATAGAAAATCAACTTGTTTCTCCGAAAGCAGCTCCATATGTGATTCTGTGAGACCCATTGATTCAAAAGTGCGGCCTACTGCAAAGTTGTCTTCTATAAGGAGATGTTTCTTCATTAAGGTTGGCGCGTTAATGTGAAAACTCATCTCACAATTCAACCTTGCTGATCACAATAGTGAAAGTTTAAATGTCGCGGGAAACGCAACTATGTCGTCATAGCGATATGGGTTTGTTTGTTCGAAAAACAAAAGAGTAAGTTAGCAGGTATTGGCAACGGTATGTTTACTTTTTTTCAGGATGAGGAAAAGTTGTTGGACTGCATCAATTGTAAATTTGTCTGGGTGTGTCAGTTGGGAAAACACAAAATTATACCATCAACAATAGCAGAGGGTTTTCATGAATGAAAGCCAGTGAGAAAGTTTTCTTTGTCTGAGGGTTGTTCCATTTTAGAACTGAGTAGGAACCAAATCCACAGTTCTATGTTATTAGTAAGCAGTCGGAATGTATGAGCGCAACGTTTTTATGAAGCATTTTACGCCACTGCTGATAACTTAAAATCATTACATTGAAGCGCATGAGGTCGGCAAATACTGGAAAACTTTCAATGTGCGCATAAAAAAAACAGAATTCAAGCAGTGGTTCACATCAACTTAGAAAAAGCCTCAACAAACTTTCTCAACTAGTTACTGAACATTTGTTGGCCAAAATGAGAAGCGTCCTACTCGCAGTACACGGGGTAAGCTGTTATTTTTCCAAAACTACTCGTAACTTTTATTCAGCTACAATGGAGCCATTCCTCCGAAGTTGTACAGTGAGAATGATTCATGTTTCCAGACAAAAAGTAGTCACAGACGCGGTTTTCTTGTTGAAAACTAAATAGGTTTTTTGATATTTGCAGTGAATATCAAAGTTCATGAACCTTCTCTATTCTTATATTAAATCGACAGATCTTAAAATGACACAAGTTTGAGACAGGTTAATTGGAACCAGTTACACATGCGGTCGTTTATAGCTGGTTGGAGGCGACTCCAACTGTGTTGAATTCATCTCTAGTCTTATATGTAACCTTCGATTCACACTTGCACCTTGATTCTCTTCCTGTGGACGCTGACCTTGTGTGTCGCCACCACCAATAAGGAAGCACTGGTACGAAAGCACTTTCATTGGCGTTAATAAGGTGAACTGTTTCAATGGTTTGTTCTAAAATATTAGATGACATTTCAATCCTATATGGTTATCATCTTTCCAGTCGTGGGAACATCAAGACCATCCGTTCGTGTCACGTGATTCCTATTATTCACTTCCAGAACGTTTGACACTAGACATAACTTGGTTTATTAACACTTGCGCCAATTTGCATTTACCTTGTCATTTGATATGCTTTTGTCACTATAATATACCAAACAAACTTCGATCGATTTTTCCATATGTGTAAGTGAACTAGCGAATTAAAACCATACGATGGCTGCGGACTAGTGAAGATGACGAATCTGAACAGGCGGATCCATTTATTGATGAACATCGCAGGTGCGTGTGACGCGTTTCTTGGATAAGAGCTATTTGAAAGGTAAAAACTGAAATACATGAGATATACTCCCAGTGATGTACAACAGCGTTGGAAAAATCGTCACTTTAATATAAACCATTATTGGTTGGAGAAGATACTTGTATCCCCGTATTGTGTGACTCTGTGTTTTGTTTTTCGTCTCTGTTACTGAAAGAAAGATAGAAATGAAATCTTGTCCCTTCTAGAGGCGTCGACGAAGCCGCCTGGTAACCAGTCATTTACTAATGTTACATTTGATTAGCAAACTGACTAACACTGGATTTATGAGAGTTGACGCGATCGCAGCTGTCGCATTCTAACAGACTTTCAATCCGACCTCTTTCAAAGAGAAGCACTAAATTCGAGTACGGCTTTTGTCAAACCTCGTTAATCGTGACTAGCACATGTAGTACAAAGGAATCCTGACAAGAGCAGAACTCGAGTTTAATAATCCGTCTCATAAGAGGCTCGTTAGAAAGCCCATCTGACTGCAAACATTGAGATCAAGTGCGAGAGATGTTCAAAATGAAGTTAACTAACTCCGCGGCTACTAGCTGGATTAGAACTGACCCTGTGAGTAAAGTTATTAGAAGAAACAAGAATGAAAATCGTCTTAGAAATGCCTTATTGTTTTATTCGTAAAATATCCAACCACTTAAATTTTAGTATAACTTTGGTTAGTTATTTTTAAAACACGCACCTTATTCAATTTGCGACACCTATCCTGATTAGGATATATTATGGTCTCCATGGTTACGTGACCAACAGTTTCACCTCATTATTCCGTTAAACCTAGCAAAGGCTTAACGTCTGTTACCAAAAAGGCTTTGAAACCGTTGCGTATCATGAGATTTTGTTGGAGGAAAACGGGACTACTATTCACTTAACGTCATTGTATAACACCTAAACATGGACATCGCTGTCCGTAATGTACCTATTGATAATTGATACTCAACAACACGAACACAATTTGCTTCCGTGATTCTACAACCTCCCCATTCAATCACCTAATTTTTCACGTTTGTTTCACACGGATTTAAGTTGCATCACAAACGGTTATTAATAACGTGCTATACTTCAGGGTTTATATGGGTTTCCTGATAGCTGAACAGCGTACATTATGTTGTAAATACTGACAGCTTTGGAAGGTACACACAAGATGATGTTTATTACTGTTGAATATGATGAGTATTTTTTTCGCAGTCTTGTGAAGTCGTTGCGGGTCAACAGGCAGCGGAAACCAGTACAGTCAGTGGTCATTCACTTAGCAGATCTGTGCGTTTTAAACAACCGAGGACAAGTGCGACTGTTGTCTCTGGATCCATTCATTGTTCGCCTCCTGAACAAATGTCTTCAAGAAGAAAAGGTTCAAGCATTCACGATATGAAACAAAGGTGGGTAGGGTTCCTTTATTTTTTCCCCAATGTTTCGACAACCAATAACTCTTTCACCAAATACCGATATTTATTCTACAGATGCAGTTTATATGACATTAAAAGATTAAAAGAAGCAATCCTACCCGTTGAACAGTTATAATATACTAACAAAGCAGAGGAGGATGTCATTATGAGTTACAGTTTTCACTGATACTTGAGTGTTCAAAGCAATTATCTTCAATCAGAGCTAACTACCATAGTCTGGACCTTACGTAGTATTTATTGAAAGAAGACAGATAGGTTTTCGGTCGGAAAGTAAAATAAACTCGTTCGTTGCATTCACTCGACACACATCAGTTGTGTGTTTGTTTATGGAAAGTCCACTAACGCTGCTACTGGCTTAGCGATGCTCACTACATTTGCCCGTGGTGTTGTCTACCGATACATGTCGACGAAACCCGAAAATGCATCATTCTTCTCTTTATAGTGATGTAAAGCTCCCATTAGACAGAAAAACCATACTTCTTCTGTTGTTGGTTTTTAAGTTCACTGATTAAACGATGAGTTACAAAAGCTTGAGCAGAACAAAGATTCGCACAGTATAACATGAAGAAACACCTCAGAGAACCGGGCAAATTTCTCCAGATGGGCTAAACGTCTGCGACAGGTATTAGTTTCTGAGATCAGTTTCCAGTAAAACACCTCTTGTGTGCTATAATCTTGTTTCCTCTGATAAATTCAAAAGCTGCCAAACAACATACAATTTCAAATGGTTGTTTGGAACATACCGACTCTATGAAGTTTAAAAGTTTGGACACTTTATTTCTTGGCAAGACGGTTCCTTTCACTTACAATTGTTTACTTGATAGACCGATTCAACTGATGCAAGTTTTAGCGCATTAAGAAATGCAAACACATCAAATAGTTGAACAAAACGGTATCGTAATGAATCACGTGAACCTTCCGAGAATGCAATATCGTCATTTTCTACCACATTATTCTAAGTCGTGTTATTTTCGATGCAGTTGGTACGTTGCTATTTATTTCATTTTGGTTAATCATAGAATGTGTTGTTTTAAGACATCTTCAAAATATTTTGCTCCCTTCCTGATGCATTCAGGCTGCACCAAACTCGCTTAAATTTCCTTCATTTTCTCAATGATTTGCGTTCAAACAGTGATGGTGTTAGCATACGTGGCACGCGTGTTCTGCTTGGTAGATTTTACTTCCTGTACGGCTGACCCCAGTTTACTCACCTCGAACGAAAGGCGGCAGTCCCAGGTTTATTTCAGCATTGTAGTTTTTTTGCAACACTAGCGTAGTCCCCACCACTGCCCTAATTTTACATCTGCGATACACGCACATCACATCATTCTTCATCGTTATCACTTCCACTAGCTCTATTTCATCCTGTTCGGCTGCGTTGACCGATAAAACAGATTACACTAGCAATTAGGGAAACAAGTCAGCAGACCTCTACTGTAGTATTCGGGAGGACGGCGAAATCTATCTCAATGTATTCTGGGACTGCTGGTTTGAACATTCACCATAAACTGATCGGTCGAAGTGCACTGTTTCAAACCATTATCTAATTAGAGCAAGACCACCGACGGCGCTTCTTTTAGCAAACACGTGCCGACCAAGACGTTACCTCCCCAGGAAAACCGACTACCATCGAATGGACAGTTTTTCACTTAACCATCGGTGCGGTGGTTATTCTCGGCAGTTAGCTTGATTTCTTGCGGCTAACCGCCTTCCATTTTTGGAGCCTGTTTGCTCCCACCTTCGTCTTTGCCCTGCTACTGAGTCGCGCCCAAAACCCACCAATTTCGTTTGGTCATTTGAAACCCGGATCTACTCAACCAAAATCTGTTGTAGGTTTCTGGAAGTCCTTATCTCCCAACTGTTTTTGCCAGGATTGCTTTTGGATTTTTTCGATCGCCAAATATTTTGTTGGAAAGATCGCATCAACCGACAGCCACGTATTCTATAGATAGTAGGTTTTGACGAAGTAACCTTCAAAGAAGTCCAATCACAAGCTGACTTACAGACATGACAAAATGGAGTTCAAACGGGAGAGATACGATTATCTATTTCGTTGTTTCTTTGGGCTTTTTCTTACGTTTATTTTAATGTTTTATTAGTTATTGTTTGCTTCCAGCTACTTACCAGTAGCACCATTCATTGTCATCCCTCTGAATCAATCTTTGACTTACCTTGATTATATACATTTTGAGGAGACCATTTCTTGATATCGGCAACACAGTCGAACACCACTGCAAAACTTTGGTGTGTGGTTGTCTATAATGATGAGGATGATGATGATGATGGCGCCAAGTTTCCGGTTTAAAAAGTTGTTGACGATCTTGACAACACTGATTACTCGGAACAACCTTTTAGAAAACTGTAGTAGAGAGTGCCGTTCCCAGTATACGGACATTTCGTTTACATTCTATATGTCAAAACCACGAAGTTATTTTCTTTTTGGTATGGGGAACAGATGCATCAAAAATAGTGGTGAACGCGAACTTAGTAAGCGTGCATAGAAAGATTAAGGTCCGAAACCAGGCTCCGTGACGATGTAACATGATGTAACGCGAAAGAATAATGCCAGCTAATTTTAGTGAATAGTGAAGGCTTATCTAACTTCAATACAAGATCAAAACATTTGCACCATCAGAAGGCAAAAGAATGAACAAATAAACAAACGAAAGATACTGGAGAACAGAACAAAAGTATTGTAGCGCAGATAAATTGAAAACTATCCTTTTCTAAATGCAAAGGATCGGCTGTCTTCACGGAATGATGAAACTTCGGCAGACTTCCTACCTTGTTATATACAAACGATATGTGACATGAAATGCCCTGTTACCGCAGACTTTCTGATGTGTCCGTTCGAGTTGCTACGAGTTGGCAATTTGGGCGATTCTAGTTTCAGTATGTTTAGTGATATACATTCAAGATCGCTTGGATGTATGGGTAGTATTTTTAATCTGGCATATGGATGACCAAGTAACACAGGCAAGGCCACAGAACTAACGGAAAGCACAAACTCTAAAAACAGTACTCTAGTATCGCGCTTTTTGTATAATATCTTCATTACAAAAGGTTTCTGTATAGTTGATCGAATGGAACGATTAAAAAAGAACAAATTGAACAAAATCAGTCGGTCTGTAACAAAATGAGTCTATAGTTGGCGGATCGCGCACTCCTCTTGACAGCGAAACGTTCAGTGAGTCCGGACTTATGTAACAAACTCACCGTAATCTGCAAGGTTATATTGCAAGACGGGTAGCTGAATGGTTGTAGTTCGTTCGGGCCTGCACTATTCAGACACTTGAAGGTGTCTTTCTTTCGAACATTGCCCTTCAGGTTACTTGTAGAATCCGCTAGAAACGGAAAAGCAATAAACAGATTTGCTTTTTTCCCTCATCGTGGATCTAGGCACAATGAATTCCGCACGATTGGGGGTTGTAAGCGCTCATATTATATTCCTTCGTATACTGCAAAGCTAAGACTACACCGATGGCTACCGTGACGCCTCCGCTCATATCCCGACGAAAGTGGCCGGCGTTAACTTGAGTGCTTGAACAAAAAGATCTTTGTAATTTGTTTTCAAAAGCATCCGCTAATTTGGAGATTTTTAGCTTGGACTTTCTTACATGATTGCTTACAGTGTGGATTATCGACGTGAAGTCCATCTTCACAGTACCCGGCATCACTGGTTTAGGAAGCAATCTGATGTGATTATGCGCTTGTTAAAAAACTGTTTAATTAGAAAAACTAAAAGATCTCCAAGTTATTTTTGCTTTTTTTCGTTTTTCATGTTCCCTCAAATTACTCAGAAGTTAACGTTGTGGTGAGCACTACATGGAACCATATCTCAGTAGTGACTGTTAAAACATAAGTGGTTATGTATACATACTTTGGAAATGAACATAGAATATGATCTGACACGACTTCCCGTTATGTATGATTTCAACTATAGTTACCAAAGATCGATAAACATGTACATATTCTAGTTCGTTTCAACCAACCTTTACTGATGAGATTTTTACTCCAACCTATAATTTTCGAAATATTTTGCCCAGTTTCGTCAATCACTTTTTATCTTCGATAGACGGACATTGAATTTTTGTAGTTTTTTTAATCAACTTTAGTCAACGTTATTCATCCAACGGATTTGCGTAAAAAGCGGACAATGCGCATTGCGTTTGCTTTGCTTCATAGATTTACTGGCTGAAAAGCGCACAGCGTGTGCACACACGAGCTGAAGAATCCCCCGCAAAATGTGAACATGCATTAACTTGACTCTGTCCCCCTCCGCTATAGCAATGAATGTGGATACCTGAACGATATAAGTGATAAAGTGACCAGACTCTGAAAGTCACAATGTTCAATATGTATGTGACCCGTGATGAACTGTACACTCGTTGGATCATCACTGACTGACGATCGGTAAAATATACCACACAATGGAAAGCCTTGCAGTCACGTCAGAGACAACTAATGTTACATGCTCTGAAACAAAGAACTAGTCACTCGACGTCTGAATTATAACAACCTAAGGGAATGTTAAAAGTGGTACATGTATAAAAGCCGATAAAAATAGGAACTAATCGCTTCTTTACACACAATACAATACAGCTCCAGTCAGCTCATTCTTAACCGTGAAAGCCCAGTTTAACGTAGAAAAAGGAGATGTATACCCAGCGTCTAAATTTGCATGCATTTCTCTTATGAATTCTCATTCTCCACAATGTCTTTATGTGTTCTCGTCATTTCCTTGGGTCACATTTTGTTAGATATGTTAAACTGAACGAGCTTTCACGTTATTTAATTTCAGCATCGCGTACAGATTAATCAGTTTCACATTGGACTTTTGACCTCTATGAAGATGAGGCTGTTGACTAGGATTGTATACTTATTACTGTTCGCATGTAGTGTAGCAACCTTGCCGCGAACGAGATCTGGATTTCACTCTGTGTTCTCAACAAACAACCTTTTGCTCTGTATGCTAGGTGTCACACTATTTACGATCGAAGTATGACAATCAGACACGGGAAGGTGTTAATTCGGTCAACAGTTTAATGAAACTTCTAAAATGGCACACCTCCACATAGGCGGAAACATGTTTGGAACCACACACACCTGATCTCCCATCATAATCTTTCTGTTGCGTCACTCCTGAGAATTTACTACAGCTAAGCAGTGAGTTCACACAACTTGGCATTAAAATGACATCACAACAAAAACGCTTAAAACAAATTGTTATTGTATGCAATTACCAAAATTCCCTATAGACAGCTCATTATTAACAGAATTCAGTGGCAAGCTTACCACTAAATGGGCAAGTGAGACAGCTGAACGTGAACATAACGAAGAAGCAAATTACGATGTCAGCTGGCTTGTTGTTGTTCAACTGGTGCTCCGAGTTCGGTACGACTCAGCTTGCTGCTTGATGTGTGTACTGATAAGCGATATCGATCATCACACCAATCTACTTCAGTTAAAACTGAATGGCTCGAATATAATTATTGCATTTGTTGATCGTAGCAGAAACTGCCCCACTGTCTGTTGATTGTCATCGCATTCGATCTACGTTGACAAAAGAGTGCCAAATTTGGTCTACCGTGAGTCAGAAATCAGAGAAATCTGAAGATGGATTGGCTGGTTTTAAACAAAATTTTGAACACTGAGTTCCCTTTATCAAGTCTACCAATAATGACAGGAAACATATCGCGAGATGTAAACATTCCGTATAATCTCTTCAGTCACGAACGTAAAACATTAGAATATATAGGACATATGGATAACAACAACAATAGAAACAATCACAGATTTGGTTTACATGAAACAAAGAGTGTTACCAGTTTCAGAGCAGGCAAACTGTGTGAGTCAACATTTTATACACACACGGGACTGGATGGCGAGTATTGATTAGCATGGCTTCGGAGAAAGCAAGCAACTTCGGATTCCGATTACGTAGCAACACTTGAAACGAATTGGCGTGGTCAACAACGTGACCTGTTTCCATGATGTGCTTTGCTATGGATGAAGTCGGATTCCGTCTCACTCGTTCTGTTGCCATTGCCTGTTGAGTCTTGGTGCGCACCACCACTTAGGCATATGTTCAGCCATTCTTTGTCGTGGGCACCGATCTGTTCTGCTGATATAGACGTCACCGCAACTGCAACTGAAATGTCAGATTACATGTGAGATAGAACATTTCGGTAGGTCGCGATTATGAATAAGCTGAGTGATATTGCTGGTTGTGATTAGCAACTGCAATTCAGCCGCAAGGTATGTACGAGTTAGAGCATACTTTAATTTTTGACCTACATCAGTTGTGATGTTCAAAAACACCTGCTTCTCAAGAACCATACTCACGGCAGTCCTGAACAGTCTTTTCTGACTGTGAATATCGCCGAATATAGAACCATCCTTCGCTGTCCCGTGACATTGGATTAAAGTCTTTAAGCTGGTCACACGGGTCATCAACTTGCACCTGTGCTTGTAATCGTTGGACTCTTTTGGGAGGATATTTGAATTTCAGCCAGCGGGATGGAGCCTCCATTCGCGTATACTGAGTTGACGATAGGTTCTGCGCGTGATTCAAACGAGCGTTGCTTATCCAAATGCGATAAAGTCCCTTGAAGGCTGTTCACTGTGTTGGTTCAACTATACTACTGCATGATTTTAACAGAATTCTCCAACTTTATACGGCATATCAGCAACAGACTGTTAAGTGTAGATGTAAAACTTCCTTGAGTCTCTAGATATTTCTTCAGTCTTCCTTGTGAAGCCTCGATATGCGACGTCGCTATCCTGACAAGATTGCTGTTGTTTCTGGGCAATTCTTCCTTCAACAGCGAACGGCAGAATAACTATGTGAATCGGTCTGATCTTATGCACTGTTGATGAAATGCAATAGTTAAGCGTTCTGCAGTCGTTCTACACACCAAGATAACCATCCTGTTCACTTCCTTGTTTTGTGCACAGTCTTTGCCTGAAAAATTTCGAATAATGGGTTCCTTTGGTTCAGTTCACTAACGATAGAAAACGTACGTCGCTAGATGTTAACTCTTCGTTTACTCTTTTCATTCACGAACGAAATGGCTAACAGTACTTAGAACAATGTGCCGTCACTTTGCTTCCTAGTATCGTAAAAGGATTCTGACTCAATATTTAGTCCAAGTGCCTCCCAATTATTGTTTATTACACAGTGTCATGAAGGTAATTGAGTTTCCAATTACGGAGTTGTGGAGTCCGATGCGGTTAACATGCTGTCATTTGATTCTACGAAATTTGGGGTCAACACAACTTTCTTCAAGTTTCACAAAGTGGACAACGGATAAACCTGCTAGCCAGTGCAAATCGTAGTCACTTCCCAGAAATTCGACTTCTATCCCTACACACCACTTAATTTGAGAGGACAGAAGAGGCCATTCCAAACCTGGCGTATTGGTATAAACTTCGCCATTCGGCAACGCAATCACTTATGAGGTAATAGCAGCTGATGAAGCTAGAAGACTATTGAGTAACTTTCAAGTGTCTTTTTCATATTCAAAAAACTTCTAATTTGTTCGTTCATTAGATGAGATCCAATTGTTCCAAAAATCCTGCTGAGGCAGTCGATCCCCTGGATTATTTGGTGGATTCTAGGAGACAGTGGGACAGGTGGCTAACCGAGTCCAAATGTGAAATTTCCTAGCTCTTGATGTGGCTTCGTAGCTCAGCTAGTAGAAAGTTTGCCGCGTTGAGGTATAATGTTTCTGTCCCTGATTTGAATCCAACCAAAGCCCTGACTTTTTACAATCAGGGCTCATATAAAATCATAAACAAACCAAACTAATTTGTTTGTCATATAGATTGAACATCACCGACAATTGATCGCAGCTGTCGCATTCCCATAGACTTTCCAGTCGGCCCATTTCGAAAAGAAGCACTAGACTGGA
>LUCH01001256.1:108335-136686 GCA_013368495.1 Paragonimus heterotremus | reverse complement strand
GCAAGAAGGCGGGGATGTACCCATCCTCTTACTAAATTTGTTCACGCTGTCACTTCTAACCAGCATTTTGCCTCCCCGGTGGAAAAAGTCAATCATTATACCCCGCTACAAAAGCGGTCCAAGACGGGAAATTAGCAACTACCGTCCAATTAACCACACAACAATCTGCTCAATAACGTTTGAAAGAATAATAAAAGCGCCCGTCGTCGAATTCTTAGAGTCGCAAAACCTTATAATCCTTTCGCAGAACGGTTTCCTTAATAAGCGCCCTCGCAAGACATGTCAAGTAGAATTCTTGATCCATACATCGGTATCTGCCGATGTAGGGAATGCCGTAAACATCATACTCCTTGACATACGAAGGGCCTTTGATCATGTGCCCTGCATGCGCCTGTTGATCGAAATAGCATTCTTTGGCATACAAGACCCCTTGTACAGCCGGATTTTGTCCTATCTGGAAGGCCGAACCCAAACTGCCAAAATCGGAGAGCACTGCTTAATGCCAAAACCAGTGACCAGTGGGGTGATTCAAGGAAGCGTTCTGGGACTACTGCTCTTCTCCATGTATATAAATGACGTATGCCATGTTGTTAAAAATGGCAAACACAACCTGGTTGCTGACGGTATCAAAACCATTAACACATTCCGCCACCCCAGCAACCTCGTCTTGTGTCCACAAAACATATGACAGGAACAAGCACCACTGGAGTCGTGGTGCAAAACATGGCTCATGACATTCTCAGCAAACAAATCAAACATTATCATATTGTGGTCAAATACTCAGCGGGTCATCATACAGACACCACCGCAGCCGTTTGAGATCTGGGAATATGATATTCGAACTCCTTTACTTCTCCGAACAAGTGTGCCTTCGGGTGGTGAAATTATAGGGGCAATAGGCTGTATCAGAAAACATTCCGTCCACCTGGTGCGCGACTGGTTGTTCACAAACTGCGTGCTCGACCTCAGCCTGAGTATTACACCTTCAGTTGCTGCCATCTACGCAAGTCTGGTAGGCTTGTTTTAGAAAACCTCCAACGATCATTTGCGAAAATCTTATTAAGATATTCATCCTCGCTCACCTATAATGAACGTTTTTAAACATTTGGTACTGATCCACTCTGGTTACGAAGACTAAAGTTGAATCTTACACTTCTGCATAAAATGATACACTCGGACGCCATCACTACCGCATTCGCCGTTCATTTCAAACACAGCTCCCCATATGGTCTAAGAAATAAGGGTTCCATATTGCCAACCCCGTTATCACGGAAAAAAGGAACCAACTTCTTTATTCTGAACTATTCCCATATTTGGAATGGAATTCGTAATGAAATCGGAGCTAGTATCAACATTGAGCTTTTTAAAAAGGGTCTGGACAGATTCTTCACATCATCAAACATAGTGTCGATCTTCAAACTTTGTGTATCTTCTGATGACCTTTTTGAATGTGGTCCGGAGAACATTTACCTATCAGCAGCATACGGCGTATGTACCCGTCCCTACCATCGAGCCCCCGTCTAAACCAGCTTGCCTGAAACTGCCTACTGCGTATCCACCGCTTACTGACACCCCATCTACCATTTGATTCATTGTGCATTCACGAAACCGAATTTTTTATTCCAGTGCGTCACTCATACAGAGTTGTACCCAGAACAAAAAGAAAAAGAAAAAACGGGATTATATCTCGTATATACACTTTTCCACATATGCATATTCTGGGTTTGCGTAAACGGCCATGGAAGGTTTAACGTTTTGGCTAGCCGTTTTTGAGCGCACAGTGGTGGTGAGCATAGGCGAATTGCAATGGCCTCTGCAATTAATAGTATACGAACTTTGACCTGTTTCGATTGTATCCTACATGTTTCGGTAGATTGGCTTGAACGATCCTGTCTGACCGATCAGATGGTTCGACTCGACCAAGTGCGTTGCGACCGCAGACGAGCAGGGCCCTACCGATCCTTGCGTCAACCACACCTGCTGGTGCTCCCGAATGCGCTCGGATAATCGTCGTGTTGTGCGACCTGTGTAGCTTGTTCCACAGGAACAAACAAAACGGTAAACACAAAAAGAGGTGGCATTGACAGGCAATATATCTTTCAGCTGAAGGTGCAATACTGGTATGGAGGAAAACTGAACACGTGGTTGAGCCGCGAAATACATTTTATTGATGGCTACATTAAGCTTCTTCGTTACGGTTTAAGCGACACCATCACCTTTGTAGGGCAAAGAAATATAAACAGACTTTTTGTCTGCAATTTGCGGTTTATCTATCTTAGTGCTTATTAGCATATTTTTATGAATAAGTTGCTTTGGGTAGCTATTTTCAACAGGTGTATTAAATATAAACTGTCTTTCCTCTTCGATGCCTTTGCTCGAACATATTTTTGTGGCCCTATCTGCCAGACGTCAGACTAGGTTTCTCTTTTGTCTTAGTGGTACAAAACTACTGAAGTTTGTATACTGGCCCGTCCAAGTTACCTTACGATGCGCCTTCCGTTGTATCGTGCCATCTTCGCGACGAGACCTGAGCACGTCTAGGAGCGCTATACCTGCTGGTGATTCGGGTTCCAGGGTAAAATAAATATTCTCATGCACAGAGTTGAAATGAGTCAGTATTCCACTGAGGCTTTTATATTCATCTGCCACACGGATGATATTGTTTAAATAACGCTTGTAAAGGGTGACCGATTTTACTTGATCAGCTAATGAACTACGCTGTAGCTTTGCCATAAACATTCCAACTAACAATGTGTCTAGCGGCTACCCCATTGCTACGGCGTCCTTTCGACGGTATAGCTTGCCGGAGAACTTAAACTGAACGTTTTACGTGAACCGATAAAGTAGCTGCTTTAGCTCTTCTACGGGTATTCCTACGTTGAAATTATTACTTTTAATATACTGTCCGAGAAACTCAATCGTTTAATCGAGTGGGATGTTGTTGAAGAGAGATGTGACGTCAAGCGAGAATATACGCTTGCCTATTACGTTCAGCTGTTTTAATATTTCAACAAATTCGAAGGAATCCCTCAAACCATGAATGGCTAGTTTCCTCCTAACTGGCTCTAACAGCGTGGCAAGCCATTTTGCCGTTGCGCGGTACGGAGAATTGTACATACCTAAAATCGGTCGTAGTGGTATACCATTTTTACGTACCTTGGTGAACACATAGAGTCTAGAAATTACAGTGCCTACTGGTCTAATTATTTCAATAGTCGCAGAATCTATCAGGCCCTTGCAATTCGCCTATGCTCACCACTACTGTGCGCACAAAAACGGTCAGTCAAAATATTATGTACATGCCCAATGATAACCTGTTAACCCTGGTGGGCCGTCAAGCTATAATTACTGGTAGCCGGTATTGACAGTTCACTTGGCCGACATACAAAACTCTGGGCAGAAAACTTTGGAAGGAAGTACTTCCTCGTTTACCTTATATAATCTAATTACAACGTCAATTCACATCTTGTGTTGTCTCTCCTATCTGAAACTATCCGCATTAACCATCAGTAACTGGTGTGTGTTATAAAATATATACTCCGGACCAAACATTGATCCTATGAAACCCACTGAAACCTCAGTTCCTATCGTGTGTTGTCCCCTTGCCTCAGAACCTTCCTCGTCAACCATATGTAACTGTTGCTGGCTACAAAATATAGATTCTGGCTTAAACGGTGACTCTATAAAACAAACTGACGTCAAAACTTTGTACGGAGTTCTGATCATCACGTGTTAATCATTCTGGAGATAGATGCTGATTGCCCAATTATGGCGAAATACTACAACAAGCACTTTCCAATATTACATACTTCATTGAAATACACAAAAATATTAACATCGCGTGAAATTTTTGTCAAGAAATGTAACATTCACATTAATCTTCATACTACGTGTGATTACTACACATTTTCCCATTTGCCACATGACATTGAGCTCTTTTTCTTAGTTTCACCAGCATCCATCATGCAAAGGAAACTTTTGTGATGAACGGGCACTCAAAACCCCATAATGGTCAAGAGATTAGCGAGATTCTCAACCTTTTAACGTCTTCGAGCAGTTGACGAGGTTCCGCGCTGGAAACTGTTCAATTCTTCGCCCGATTTTGTGGCTTTCCGTCCCCCCTCGCTCAAACTGAATTACTTCAAAAATTTTCCGCCTGAAGTTACTTCAAATAACAGCGAAATCTTTTGAAGATACATTTGCACGTGTAACATGCAGGCCGGCTGTTTACACGTTGACTGTCCGGCACGCCTGCGGACCAAATGTGGGGCAACGTGGAGACACCAGGGGACAGTGTTCTTCCGAAGTAGGGGTTCCAACAAGTCCTGGGAAAGGAAACAACAAGAAAACAAACATGAGCCACAGGCCCAGTAAGCCATGCACACGACTTACACAGACGATAACTAAAACGGCGCCGACAACACAGCAGCACGCTCCGTTACCCGATTCAAATTCAACCTGTGCGCGCTTGCTGGTTTCGACCGCACGTTACACACGTATTTCCCGGCGTGACCTTGAAATATTTGAAACGTCGTCCTCACCTAGCCTTGTAAAAGTTAGATTAATATGGCATCTTTTGAACTGAATCTGTGGAACAGGCGAACTATCTTCGTTCTTTGTGTTTAAATCAAACGTTGTAAACGGTGCTTATTTTCGCACGGATTACGTCTTCTTTTGTCGACCGACCTCATGTTTGTCTTATTATGTATCCGTTTGTTGCTTCGTACCGCATGTAATTGTCTGTCATGCTTGCGCACATCTGAGCGTGTTTTTCACAAATGCGTAGAAGAATATATATTGTTAGTATATTTCCTAGGCATCCTATTTTGAGTGCAACACCAAGGAGTTCAATTCTCAGCGATCTACTACTCTCTTTCTACGCCAATAAAATATCTGATCAGCAGGAACTGCTGTCAGGGGAGTTTACAGGTGGCTTATAAATGTGGCAGGTCTTAGCCCCATCGGAAACTTTGGAGGTTATACAGGGAACACTTCATCTAATTTTGGATGTGGTCATCGAAGTGGTGGGAATCAAAGGACCGTGACAAATCTGTCCTATTAAGCCATGATTTAACAGCAGAGGGGAACGGAACTACCTGTTATGAGCCTAAAGGGCTGACAGTCAGTGTCATGCTGCCGCCAACAAAGATCTTCACAGGACATTAGAAAAGTCAACTGGAGTTGTGATCCACGAACTGCTGGCCAAGCTTGTGAGGCCACATCTTGAGCGCCACGATTCGGTGGGCAGGCTGCTTTTAGATTGTGACAGAACAGCACTGAACTGGTTGGCATATATAAACATTCGCTTAAGGAGTTGTTTCAGAGATTTGACGTATCCATATTTTGTGGACCATTGCCACGACCAATGCGGCCCAAACCATTGTACCCCCAGTTACAGTTCGAAGCTGGGAGTGACGAAGATGGTGTTGGTGATAAGGACGAGGAGAAGGTTGAGAATTCTACCCATTTATGTTAGGTAGACTAACACCTGCTCACAATTTTACCGAAACCTGAGACGCGATTTGAACCGCTGAGGGTGTGATAACTCGTCCTATTGACCACCAACTCCTTCAGAAACTTTTATGCTGCGACAGCTATAGGACTTCCTATGGACAGTAACTGAAGTTGAACAGATCTCCATCGGACTGCATGTAGGCGGAACCCCCTACCTTCCTGGGCACTTCACTGAAGTTATCTCCGAAATTTCGACGGTGAGCTTGATGAGGCATGGATACACTTCACCACCTTTCCATATGTCTAAAAGCTGATATCTCTCAAGTTGCTCTGTCCTTTTTGTTTACAACTCAGCCCTAGGTGAACAGTCATTAATGGTCTGTGACATTCTCGATCACCTTGGCTGACTCGATCGTTCTGTCCATCACGTTAATAAACCTGCTTTGTTATTCAACTGAACATTATGTGGTTTGCCCGTTATTCAGCCCATGTGCACTCCATCAACTATCCGCTTTGGTTTCAGCAACGCGTGCTACCAAAGACAACCACAGGTGATAGTCCTGAAAGTTCTGTTGCCAACCGAGTCTGAATGGCAGGGTAGCAGACAAGTTGAAACTTGATCTCCATTGGAAATGCGTCAAGGTGTCTTGTTGAGCCCAATGTTATCAATGCGATGGATAGTTTGGTGATTACAAAGGTGGTAGTGGGCTAGGATGATGAACTAGAAATTTTCTCCATGGGCAGTGATAAGGCGAGTATATATGGGCGTTATGATGACATTAGTTTGTGGCTGATGGAGACTGAGTTACTGAAGAAAGGTTAAACTGAAACTCCGGAACACGCCAGAAAGCTACGAACAAGTGCACAAGTGTGGGATGGAGCGAACCGAAGACGACCGGTTGAGAATAACGCAACAAGTGGACAAAGAGTATCCTGTTGACCAGCGAGGTCAACGCGAAAGTAAGCAAATAACGAGACGAAACGATAACAGAGAGGAGTGACAAGTAAGCACGCAGCGGTGTCGCACGGTCGAGTGCGCGGGTACTTTTTGATATCTCTACTCGTTCAAACATATGTTTAAGTACATAAAAATGTTGGAAGCTGTTGTAGCTTGATATATGACCTACGAGCGCGTGAACAGACAACAGGATAACGGTTAGTGATACGGTGGATAACGGAACGACGTTCAGCGGTTCTGAACAACGGACTGCGAAATATGCCAGAATAATACGAATCTTCCCGGCTAGCCCAACCACCTGAGGCTAGCGAACAAACACGGGAGAAAGACTGGCCTCTGGACAGAGCCACTCTATGTCGCTCGATCCAAAGACAACAGGGTCACGAACTAGACCACGTTTAAAAGGTTTATGACCAATCAGAAAACAGGAACGTAGGTGGATCAGACAAATATCTAGACAGTACAATGATGTCCCACTTAAAAGATGAGCGTGTGGGCAGAATGCCAGGAATTAGCACAAGAGTGAGAGCGCTCATGTAGGGCAAAGTATGCAGGTGGGGTGCCAGAAATTGGTACATGGTCGAGAACGCACGTGAAGAGCGAACTGACACATGACCGTGTCGACTATGAAGAACACTTCAGACAGAATGAGATAGGCCTTCCCAAAGGCGAATAAAAAGGGCATTTCGGGGTATTTGAGTTCTTCCTCGACAGAAACAAAAAGAGTACAAATGACACTCGTAGCTCTAACATAGTTGACAATAACGCATAGGGTCTCTACACGGCTCCCCTCCTAAAAGACAACCAGTGTTGACTTTGAAAAGGTTGCAGCGATTCAGTTAGCCTGAACCGTTGACACCAGCATGAAAGACCCAATGTACTCCTGTCACACAACTCGCATCTATGGTCAGTGAAAGAAGAAGAGAGAACAATTGTTAGTGGTTTGAGAAAGCACGGTTTGGAAGGTTAATAATCATAGGCAGGCAGGGGAATTGGGGACAGGCCAGCTGTATTCGACCTAATAAGGTCAAAGCCTTGTTGGCGTCCGCCAAGGACAGCTCTTGCAGAATTTCCAGTTTTCCCGCGTCCTCTCAAGGTGCGCGGCCTCAGCGTCCAGGTTAACCCTCAGTACCTAAAATTTACAGTACTTATTAATAGAAAACGGTAACTTCACCGGGTTTCTGCATCCACTGTGTCCAAAAGAATGATAATTTTTCTTTTTTTTATAAGCATTTCAAACTCTTGTTGACCGTGTTTGCTATAGGTGAAGCCATCTAAAATTAACTCTGTAAAAAAATGCAACAGTAACAGCAACAAAAACTAGATACAACGGACGTCCACATAATCTGCAAATCGCAATGGCCTGCGCAACTCTCGGCCATGTTTATTCTGGAGACTTGGCTCCGTCGAAGCAGGTGGAATCGTAAAAGAAACCGGACCTGTACCAACTTTAGGCAGTGCGCTACCTGTTGAGGATGTTGTTGGCCGCGAATCAATGTTCACATCAGCTAACTCTAAGAACTCCTGCTTCAGTCTTGCGTTCCAACACGAAAGTCATCACAGTGCATGAGTACGCTGAATGGACCTGTGTACGGCTGATGTAAGGGTTGTCGAGGAGTAACCGCACGCACCAAAACGTGAGAACAAGTTGACACACGAGGATCTATGTACGTTGGCGTCGTCTGTTCCCTTGGTGGGGTCGGTCGGAGTCGTCTCGTGTGTTGGGCCAACCGCTCGCTGTAATCCGCGAATCTGATGTGTCCCGTTGCGCTTGGGGCAACCATCTCTCCGGGTAAGCGTAAGAAGTACCCATAAACTAACTGGGCGGGGATGGTATGCGGGTCGACCTTTAACGTGTTTTGGACACCTAACAAGACTTATGGCAGAACCTCGTGCCACGAAGTGTTGTTACTAACGGATAACGAACTTTGCAATCGCCTATAAAAACGTTCAACCAACCATTCGGCTGCCGGGTAGTAAGCTGTCTTGTGAATTCGGCTACAGCCTAGTGTGTTCAGGAGTGACGTTAGGGCCAAGGCAACAAGTGATCCATGATCGGTGGTCATTATGGCGGGGCGACCAAACTGGGCAGCCCAGCGTTCCAGGAATGCTCGTGCGACGGTTTCAGATGGGCAATTCGTAATGGGCATGGCTTCAGGCCAACGTGTAAATCTATATACACATGTCAAGATATGTGCACACCCATTTGTGGGTGGCAAAGGTCCGACTAGATCAACACGCACGTGGTAGACACGCTCACCGGGGGCTGCAGAAATTCCTGCATGGGTACGCGCGTGATGACGAATTTTGGACCGTTGACCTTCCATGCACTCTTTGACCCACGCGCGGACGTTGCGATTGACATTGCGCCAGGCAAAGCGCTCGGTGATCATTATGACTGTTGAACATATGCCTGGGTGAGACATGTTGTGCGACGTGTCGGAAATTTGGCAACGGAAGGCCAGTGG
Source organism: Paragonimus heterotremus (assembly GCA_013368495.1). Classification (NCBI taxonomy): domain Eukaryota; kingdom Metazoa; phylum Platyhelminthes; class Trematoda; order Plagiorchiida; family Troglotrematidae; genus Paragonimus; species Paragonimus heterotremus. The sequence continues at coordinate 127,806 of LUCH01001256.1, read as the reverse complement.
AATAACCGGGCGAAGGATGCCTTGTGAAGCGTCGCAAATAATCATCATTTCGGGTGAACTCATGGGAATGCTCTCTAGATTAAGGGAACTGAACCGACGAAGTTGTTCTATCTCCGGACCGCTGTTCTGTGCAGCTGCGATTACTACCAGATCGATTGAGCGGTCCGCCGTGCTCGTTGTAGCATTGATGCACGAGAGATCATCTGCGACTGGGTTCGCAACAATTGAAATGTGACGGATATCGTTTGTAAACTGAGCGATATAATCCAGGTGTCGGGTCTCTCTAGGGGAGTACCTGCCAGGTACCGAGCGCGAGGCATTCGTAAAGACGATGATCACTGCCTTTGGGGTCATATTGAAAATGGCGGATGCCGAGATATACCGCCAACAGCTCCTTACCGAATGCGTTATACCGCGACTCAGTTGGTTGTAGACGTTTAAGGAAAAAGGTTAATGGGCAACAGTCGTCACCGAGCTGTTGTTGCAGGATTGTTCCCACGGCCACGTCCGATGCTTCCACAGCTGGCGCCAAAAAGTCGGACGGGTGATAGTGTGACAACGATGCTATATTGGCGACGGCTGTTTTTAAATTAATGAAGGCCGCTTTTGCGACGATAAAAATTGACCAGACCATGGAAACGACGAAACTGCTTGAATGGTGCAGGCTCAGGGTGGCTCACTATTGCCCTCACTTCGTTGGGGACAGGTTTGATCCCGCCTGTGGATATACTGTGACCGAGGAAGGTTACGTTGGGCATCCCAAACGAGCACTTAGCTAGGTGTATAGTCAATCCATTGTGCGACAAACGGGCGAATAACGAATGTAAATGCGCGCAATGTTCCTTCTTTGAGGAGCCAGCGACCAAAATGTCATCCAAGTGCGGATAGACACCGTCCAGCCCACGACACACGTCGTGAATAGAACGTTGAAAAGTCTGGGCAGCGCTGCTCAGACCAAACAGCATACGTAAAAATTCGAAAAGTCCAAACGGTGTTATGACCGCCGTCTTCGCGATGCTTCCGGGGGCTATAGGAATGTGGTTATACGCACGCACTAAGCCTATTTTTGTGAATATCTGCGTTCCTGATAAGTTTGCTCTCAAGTCTTGAATATGAGGAATTGGGTACTTATCGGAGGTAGTCGTGTTGTCCAGTGCCCGATAGTCGCCACATGAACGTCAGTCGTTATCAGTCTTTTTAGGCACCATGTGCAACGGCGAAGCCCATGGACTGTTAGACTGACGGATGATACCAAGTTAAAGCATATGCTCAACTTCGGTTCGGGCAATTTTGGGCACATCAACAGCTAAGCAGCGTGAACAACTTCGAACTGGTGGTCCTCGTGTGACAATGTGATGCGCGGCGTCAGCTCTCACTCCCGGCACTTCGTTGACGGGGCGGACCTTATAAGGTTCCCATAAGACTCGCCAACCACGGGATTGGCTACAATTGGACTGCTCACAGCCGTATGGGACGGCTTATCCCGAACAATGAGCCTCTTCGTTGTATCAATCTGATGTGCTCAACGTGCATCGGCCAACAAATCGAAATATCAGGGGAAACCGATCCCAATACCAAAGAAAGGTATGTCAGCTACTACGAAAACCCAGCGAAAATCGTGCCGAATACCAAAGTTTAAACTCAACAGTCGACAGCCGAAGGTTGCAATGGGCGTACCGCTTGCTACGCGGCGCGTAGTATCAGATTCTGATCGTGTATCCGTTAGCGAATGCGGGATAAAACTAACCCCCGCTCCTGTATCGATTAAGAAGTGCATTTTAGAGGTCAAACCCCTTATAAAAAAGAGGCGGCTGTTGTTTGACGGACCTTTGGCTGTCGTCGCTGAAACACGTCAGCCTGTTGGTTTAAACCACTGCTACCGCTACGGCTGCATGGTGATCGGCATCGCTTAGCGTTATCACCATACGTCTACGGTACAAACAAAGATCGCTAGTCTTTGATTCCAGCGGTTATCCAGCACGCGACGGAGGAATTTTTGATGGTGACCTGGTACTGTGAATTCGGGCACCAACACCCGCCAGCTCTCGTCCCAGCCGAGCTATCTCGGCGGTTGGCTCCAAGTGTTATGTTCATGACAGTCAACTGCCTTGCGGAGCACTGATATTTCGGCGACTGTAGCGGTTAACAAATTATCTGCGGGACTGCTGGAGGTAACTAACTGTCCCACTAATGGCGACAGCGTTGTGTCTCGAAAGCGTTCATGTGTTGCATCGGCCGAAGCCACTAGATCACCTAAGTGACGCGAGGGTCACACATAAAACAGACCTTGTGTATACTCAGGCAGTCGCATCCACCACTATTGTAAGAAAGGCTCTGGCAACTGCGACTTACCTACTGCCTGTCGCACTTCTCGAAGGAGAACCGTTGGCTTCCTGTACCCTAACTGTAATCGTCGGAACAGTTGTTCCAGATGCATTTTGTCGGACGGCTGTGTTTCTTTGAGAATTGTTCGCTTAGCTAACTCATTGCGATCAGTACCTCAGCCCAGTAAGATATCGCTAACTAGGTTTAACATATCTCGGGGGAGCGTAGTATAAGCCGTGAGAACTTGTCCGCATAGTTTGTGGTACACTAGTTGTCAAACTTTATTTCCAACACTGTGAACAATAACTCTAAATCAATATCTCCGAAAGCAGGAACGCCCGACGTGATCATTGATGCGGAAGACGAAAATTCAGTCCCAACTGGGTGAATGCGAATGAGATATAAAATTTAAATAAATATATACGTGTAAATTATACGCATTCGAAACGCAATATGAGGAGAAAATACGGAACTGGAATGTAAACTATAGTATTCGACCTACACGGGCTCACCAATTTGTAGAATGGAGCGAACCGAAGACGACCGATTGAGAATAACACAACCAACAGACAAAGAGAATATTGTTGACCAGCGAGGTCAACGCGAAGGTAAGCAAATAACGAGACGAAACGATAAAAGAGAGGAGCTACAAGCGAGCACACAGCGGTGTCGCACGGTCGAGTGCGCGTGGTACTTTTCGCTATATCCACTCGTTCAAACAAACGTTTAAGTACATATAACATCTAGCAACAAGAAGAGTGCCAATGTCGCTCGTAGCTCCAGAATAGTTAACAATAACGAACAGGGTCGCTACACAAACAAGCAGAAGAGCACTCCAGTGATTAATTGCTTCTTGAGGACGGAAGAATTCCATTCCCAGGGAGCTGGGTAGCAGCGCCTTTGCCTTCGGCCCCTGTTGACGAAAGGTATCTACCTAGATTTAACAGACCAAAATAGGCTAGTATAAGCTGGGTACTGATCAGATCATCGCCTGGTCTTAGATATACCGTTGACTGCAGTTCCGGTCAATGAGGTCTATGTGAGTAGACTGAACCTTTCATAAATGGAACGGAGAGGATGTACACACGCGCTGACAGGTAAATCGGTCTCTGTTATTCCGCAGCAGCTACAACCTGAAATTATGCCGCGATTAGCTTGTGTTTCGAAGTCGAAGGAGAAACGATATTACTGCTACTATCGTTCACGCGGAGCGCTGTTACTTCCGTGGAGGGATTTAAAACCCATTTTAAATACATCCTTGTACACAATTCATTGCGTGACTTTGAAGCCACTAACAAACCCAGATTAATTTCTTTGCACCAGGAGGCGCCTCCGGATGGCACACCTGGCAAGTCTTATTTGTCCCTTTGGACTGGTTATTTTAATAAGCCCCATAAGCTTTTGGGACATGTTGGCTGGCACGGACACAGCTAAAGTTTAAGGATCATGTTCAAAGGTAGCAAGGCTTCGCAACAGAGCCGTCATCTGCGACTTCGGTAACTACTGGGCTCACTGCAGATGCGACCATTATTTTCATAAAAAATTGTCTTCACGTCTCCGAAACCCTCCCAACCTGGCCTTCCGGTATCATCGCTTGACTTGCCGACCAGCAGTTCCCAAGGAGAACGCCACTCGGGACACAGACGAAACAAACGTTTCTCAGTTTCTCACATCCTACAGCACGCGTCCCTGATGCGCCAACGCCAGTTTCCCCTATCCTGGATACACACAGTGGAAGCCCGCTGCCCTATGTACCCTCCGGTAAACACATTTTGATGCAGCACATCGAGTTTTCATGTTCATGTGAAAATCCAACCCAACCTTCCCCCCTCACAATTGTGTATACTTATGCGTCCTGCCTCTCTTGCTTCTGACGGGTAACTGGACCTCAATCCAAATGTTCTTGTTTTATCGCGTCAACCTTATAGTCTGGCGAACAGCCAATCGCCAGTTAGTGGGTAGTTGGTGCATCACCTTTCGGGACCTCGTCTCGTTATCGCTGTTTTCGAAGCCCTCAACAAACCGGAAGAACTCTTTCGGGTATGAACGTCATAGCATGATTATAATTCATCCTCAGCTTGTGCGCCACCAAGTTGTACTCCGTTTCCCGGAAACGGTCTGTCAATCAGAATTGTTGAGATGGCTCATCAAGTCACATTGATATGTTTATTATCATCCAGGCGTTTTGATTTAATCTTGTTCTGCCTACTTGAGATCGTTGGTTTATCGCTACGCGTTGCTCAGCGGCTGCGTAAAAGACTGTGAAGAACACACCGAGCGGTGATGTGACAAACACAAAGTGACTGTGTCGCAGCACGGTGGCTCGTCCCAGTTGTCCATCCATACAGACCAAGAACACTTTAACCAGATAATCGAATGTCAGAATCGCACAACTGTGCCTCAACTTAGAAAGCGAGCCGCAAGAACACCCAGGCGTAACCAGTGTCCAGATTTCATTAGATATAACTACAATATTTGCAAAGCTGTAGAAAGCAAAGGCAAGTTGCGCCGGCATGCACTTTCGGACGATCGGCTGTATTAGAAATCTGTTTGCAACCCTCTCATACCAGGTTTGGGCAACAAACACAAACCATACATGCCTTTGAACTCCCACGAAGACGGACTCTCCCGACCAATATGTGCAATGCCTGGTCAGACAAAATACTTTAAGGGGGTTCTGGTGACGGTTTCTTCCACTCCCAGTCTCAACAGCCCCCGTTGATAATATGAAACCAGACTTTTTCAGGGCGGTCAGAACTACCCGACGAGCGGCATGTTGCAACCCCAACAGTCCCCAGCACGATCCTATGTATAGTCCGGTTGTGCGCAGCACAGAAGAATTCAAAGTTGCTGATACGTTGCTCACTCACAATCATTAATTTGAACCAGCCTCCCCATAACAGGTATTATCAACTGCGTTTTAAAAGTAGTGCGCATTGAAAAACAATTCCCTATACGGGAAGACCAAAGTATGAAGGTGGAGCTGCTGTCAGTGGTGTACCCTCTTGGGCTGTAAATGTGGCCAAGATAACAAATACACTGGTAGTCGTCTTTAGCCCTGTATCCCGTAAAGTCGAAAAATCCTGGCATAACCGACTTTGAAAAGGTTGGCCCAACCTACGGATTACCCGCTGTTCACCTGAGAATTGACACTACACTGAGATAACGGTACCCGGGTAAGCATACCTGGCTCATGTTTATTAATGTTCTCTTTCTAAAAAGCGATGTGCATGATTTTCAACAGTCTATCAACTCAAGGAAGCCAAAAACGGTGGGCTTAGGGAAGAGCTGGTTAGTGCTTGATATATCCGACCTGAAGACAGACTTTTCTGGATACCTGTTGCAGTATGACTGGACTGGAAAGCTCATTAATTTTTTTGTTCGCGCACGAGCCGCTACAGACAGAATTGTAGTCAAATCGGCGCCAACCAGTCAAAAAGACTTTCAGGCGCTGCTGAATGCATCTGGTTTAAACGACCAAGTTGCTAGGTGTAAGACTGCGAAACATGTGGTGCTGAACTGGCCAATCAAACCAGAGAATGCTTGCCGTTCAATGGCATTCACAAATACCGTTTATGCCCTGTAAAATGGCGTTGTTTCTCCAGTAAACTGAGGTGGCTTGCTGCCGCCTAGACTTTTGTAGTTATTTCTCGTTGAATTTGGTAGCTCTGTCTTCTGTGATCAACGGCTGATCAGCAAAGAACGAGGCGTGACAGTCTACATTGGTCCTGATTTGCGCCCATCTCTAATCAGAGATAAGATTTGCCATTTTCAAGTCCTGGTGGATAAGTATCGTGAAGTCTCGTTCATCACAAATCATTGAAGCGCCATTCATCCTGACCCGTTGGTAACCCAAAAATAAGGTGATAAAATGCGAAGCGTCGTTGGATGGACCGCCACAGTTGGAGTATGCCGCGCCATCGTTCTAGACAACTTCAGTCCTCAGCATGAAGGTCTGACTGATTGGCTGACCTCCAGTATCGATCTTGGACGTTTAGTGGTTGTTCGAGCCAAGCTTGGTCTACTCACAAGGTCCGTCGTCAGGCTGGGCTAGTCGCTCCATTAGTCATCTCTGAGCAACAAGCGTCTATAAATTCTGAACCTGTTGAGCGACCGATTCGGGTCAAACAAGAGAAGACAGCCGTATTGGCGGGCTTTTCAATTATTGACGTGCTAGGGCACAAAAAAACTGGTATAAACTAACCAAAAGAACATAACTACAAATCCCAATATTGAGTCCATCAAAGATACAAATCCAGAGACCAACCGTTTGCGTGAGTATGGTCAAATGCAACGGTCGCGTAATGGCGGAGCGATCAAGCGAAAATGAAACCAGAGTACATATGAACGAAGATACAGCAATGTGGAGTAAGTAGAAAAAATCAAGTGAGAAGAAGATTCTACAAGTAAACGATCCCAAGGTTTGATAATACATTAAGATTTACGCTGGTGAGTTGAACTCTTGGTGGTGCGCTTAACTTGAATGTAAACCTTTGCGAAGAAGGTTTGTGATCACTACCAAGAGGATTTTCAACGTAGAAAGGAGAAGGGTCAGCGAGGAGGGACCAAATTAAGAAAGGATGCGTGGTCTCCGACTTTCTATGAAAAATCCAAAAATCGTCAATTACTCAATACAGGAGGCTACTTTAACATCTAGTATTGCAATCACTGAGTTCCACGATCTCATGCAGGAGATTGAACTCACCGAGGGAAGGCCACAAACCATCCCGGCCGCGCATGATGCTGGCCATTGAGCCCTACGGAGTGAATATCGCCCAAGCTGATGCGCCGTTCGTCTCAAGCGATCACTCCAAAGTCAGGTTCAGTCAAATGTGTGGTATCACGACTACCCGCCCTCTACTGCAACGTGAAATCTATTTGGACTTCCTCATTGCTCGCCGCCGACTCTCCCTCTCCGTGAGTGGTACGTTTTATGACGCAATTTTGCCCATGCGAAGGTAGATTTGACAACCAACTGGAATTTGGACAGTTTCTGCTTATGCTCGGCCACTGACGGTCAAAACTCTCTCGGGACGTACCATTTCGAGCGTATGTGACATTTTATACAGATTCCATACATATACTCCTATGTATTCGGTGGTATCCACGTGTTTTCTATTATAGAAACATTTCCGAGCCGTTTGCGGTCGTAATCAGTTTGAATTGACCTCAAAGTGTTAAGTTCTAATGGTACCCGGTCGACCTCTGAAGTGGAACGTAGAGGTCATGTCCCAGTAAACAGAAGACCTCTATCCGCCGGGACATTCTCCGTATTCAACAGCTGTCACTGCATCCGCAAATTTTCTCGTGGGACAGCTGCACGAAGAGGGAAAGTTGAAGGTAGAGCTGCGAGGCTTTGAAAACAAGAGGTGGAAAAACGAATAGAACTCAAAAGAATGATACAACAGCGAGCAGCGTTCGACGGGGATGAACATGAAAGAAAATTTCTGGGTGGTCTAAATGAATTACTCACTAAGACTCCAGCCGGCGTCCGCGTGACCTAACATTAGATAGACTTACCTAGGCGAAAAATACAACCCTTTACTGGCAACCCTAGGTCATACTAATCCTTCAGTAAAACGTTTAAATCCGGTGTCTAGAATAGGACGAATGTTAACCAAACCGTGTAGGACTACCTAATATCATACTGTGATGGATTCGCGACGACCTCAAAGCAACATTGTACCATTCCCGAAGGGGATGGGGGCTATCCAGTTGCCAAGGAAGTTCTCCTCAAACGGTATGAACAAAAAACGCATGATGGAAAAGACACATATCGAAGAACTTCAGGACGGTCCGCGTCCAACTGACAACGACCCTGCAGCACTACTTCAGTCATCTTAGCAGACGACAGTGTGTGAAGTAACTACCCGGCAAATGAATTACGATTCCGGCCTCAAGTTAACCTGAACGATTGAAATGATTGTTCGGAGGTTACACCCCAAATTGCATTTAAAATGGGCGGACGATGACGCAATCACAACTCGTCCTAATCGTGACTCACATTTCACGCTTCTAACAGGAGTCGTGGAGGAACATGCCGACTCCGCTTCCATGCGACACGGTGAGCCTGTAATAGGTCTTACATCTGAACGACATGAAGATCCCAGACAAACAAAGGCACGACTGAACACAATGGGCATCAGGATAGACATCCACTCCGTGAAAAGTGGCGGTTCGATCACACGTAGCCCGTACGTTTTTCGCCTTTGTTGTCTTATTTGTGAGGACAATCATTTCCCTCATCAGTGTCCATTATTTCTTAGTAAATCAATAGAGCAGCGTTTTGCGCTCGTGCGAACTAGAAAACGATATCTCCAATGTTTGAAAGCCAACCACATGGCAAAGGAATGTAGATCAAGTAGGATTTGTAGCGCCCAAGTATGTGGACGGAACCATCACCGCCTACCACGCTCCGACTCGCCTGCTACTGTCATCAAAGAAGTCTGCATCATCACTAGCCACCATGCTGTTGGGTTTCACCTGCATGATACACCTCAACCATTTACAGGTGGACCCTAGGTTGCTTCAGTCATCGTTTCCGTCACTTTACGTTGTGGAAAGGATAGCGTTCAAACTTCTGCGTTTTTAGACAATGGGTCAGACTGCACCCTCATCTGTGAGTCAAGTCACGAAGCTTGGAATGCAAGGAGGCCAGAAACAACTCAAATTGTGCACGCCCAATAGAGATACCACGTTTGAATCGGTGACCGTCCAGTTCTCTGTTGCTTCCATTGATTCTGAAACAGTCATTCATACCGAGCAGGTGCTGTCAGTGAGGACGTTGCCCAAACTAGGCACATTTTGTCCAAATACTCATGACCGCATCCACGGGATATACCGTTTGGTCCACACGCCAACAGCAATATCGTCGTGTTCATTGGATTTCACATCCCCGAAACTCGCTGGGTCATTGTTAAGTGAAAGGGAAGGATGCACGATCTATAGCGATTGAAACAGTCGCGGAGTGAATGTTGGTGGAACCCAGTTGGAAGATCTGTCAACGCCTGTGCTATGGTGAACCTCATAGGCATTGATGTGTTTCCAGATAACATAGAAGAATTGTGCCAACAAGACTTTATCGACGCTTGCCCCGTGAATGGAAAGGAAATGTTTGTAGATGATCGTTAGGTTACTGGGATGATGAAGACTTCACTACGTTCAACTGACGGTCATTACGAGGTAGACCTCCCTTGGCGTCTGGATCCTTCCTGTCACTTGAAAACAGGTCTATTGCTCGGAAATGCCTGCACATGCTACGACAGCGCCTTATGAAATTTAGTGATTTGGCACAGCACTATTCTGACATGAGGAATAAATGCTTCACTCGGGGACATGCCGGGTTACTACCTAAGGGCAGAACACCTAGTCACCAATGGTATTTACTTCGTCATTTTACGTTTCATCCTGCTGAGCCAAAGAAGTTGCTAATTGTCTTCAACTGCGTAACAAAGTGTGCAGGCAAATCTTTCAGTGATCAGTTGCTGTTGGGGCCGGATTTAAAAAACTCCTTGGTTGGTGTATTGTTGCGATTTCGACAAGGGAGGATTGCAGTCATGGCAAACGTCTAGGCGGTGTTTCACCAAGTTCACGTGCCCGATAAAGGCGGCAATGAGCTCAAAATTATTTGACAGATGAACGCTCAGATGCAAGGTTCTTCGACAGAGTGCCGCATGTGCGTTCATCTATTCGGTGATGGTTCGTCTTCCCGTTGTGCTAGGCTTGCTTTGACAGGGAACTTTTCAGACGACGCCGATGCGGATATTTTGCGGATTGCAAGAAGGAGCTCTTACGTGGACGACTGGTTATTCAACACAACGACGGTTGATATCGCTACAGATTCCGCCAATCAGCTGAAGACCCCGTTGGCGAGAGGCGGCTTCAACTTAACGAAGTGGACAAGCAACGACGAGAAGCCACTATCATTGCTACGAGAATCGGAGCATACAATGTCCGCACAGCCACCTAACTTCGACAAACCCAATATACAGAGAGCATTGGGGATGAAGAGGGACCTCATGGATGATTCTAACAAGTTCGATGTCTCCCCGATAGACAAGCCGTTCACTCGAAGGAACATGCTTTCCTATGTTTACTCAATCTACGATCCGCTCGCACACGTTACACCTGTTATACTGCCTGCCAAATAGATACCCCAGCGATTGTGTGGGCTGCAGGTGTAGTAGGATGATCTTATTGAAGTTGCAGAACTAGCCTTGTGGACAAAGTGGATAGCGACACTATCATGCCCCAACCGGTTCTGTTTGCGAAGGTGCAGTAAACCTAACGGAATGGAATGCTGGAGTGATTTCCAGTTGCGTATCTTCAGCGACGCTTCCTAGACGGGATACAGCGCAGTCGCTTATCTAGTGATGTCCGACGATTGCCAAACCAAACACTGCTCCTTAGCAATCACGAAAGATGGAATGGCTTTGATTCGCCTGACGGTTAGAGTTGGCGGTAGCCGTCGTTGCGGTTAAGCTAGCCCAGCAGATAGAACGCGAGTTGGAATTGCCGACTTATTCTACCATGTTTTGGACTGATTCAACGATCGTTCTAAACAGTGTGATAAATTCGTCCGAGCGATTCCAGACCTTTTTGCAAATTGGTTGGCTACAATTCACGAAGCCTCACGACCAGAGCGATGACGTTACGTTGATCCAGAACATAAACCAGCAGATCTTGTACCGCATGGCACCTATGCCCACGAACCTCGGAAATTGGACGGATGGTCGTCTGGCTTTGAATTCCTACGCAACAAGGGAGGTGAATGGCCACGTCCTGTTGAAACCGAACCGGACATGATAAAAGGCACTGAGCAAGTTTGCAACGCCGTTACTTTCCAAACTTTAGACCACTCACGTTTCTTTATATCAAAATTTGAGGATTCGATGTCGTAGAGCAAACTATTATGAACAGACGCATGGCTTCTTCGATACAAGCAGTTTGTGTCTAGAAGGGAACAGACAGTCCGCGAAGAAAGACCGACAGCTTCAGAACTTGACGAATCAACCGATTGAAATATTTAGGCCACTGAAACAGCAAGTATTTTGTCCAGAGTTAAAGAATGTTCAGAACTACTGGTGCAACAAAGAGACGGCAGACATCCTGCATCGGTCAAGAAAATCTTCCATAGTGGTCGCAGCCCACTTCAACGGTTCAATACATTTTTACTTAGTGGTATTTTACGCGTAGTTTGACAACTGAAGCCAACCCTGTTACCCTAGGGCGCGAAGCATCCAATCACTTTACTTGCGAAACACTTTGTGACCCGACTGTTGATTCGTCACTATCACAAGATGGTCATATGGAATTAAGTGACATTCTATCGACTATACGACAACAATACTAGATAAAAACAGCCAACAAGACTATTAGAAATGTTTTATATGACTGTTATCAGTGCCGCCGGTGGTCCTCCCAACCGTGCCAACAGGCCATGGCTTCATTCCCCACTGATAGAACTGAGATCGATCTATGCCCATTCGCCACCACCAGGGTTGATTATTGTGGACCCAACTGAGCTAAGCGAGTACGCGGAACAAAAAGCGCTATGGTTGCGTTTTCACGTGTTTCAGCACGAGGACAATACTCATTGTGGTGACGCACTCGATGGACAATGATTCGTTTTACGTGCTCTCAATCGGTTCACTGCCAGACGGGGTTGCCTACAAAGACTATACAGGGGTAACGGAACGAATTTTACAGGAGCTTCCGGAGACGTCAGGAAACTGCTGCAGACGTGGAGTGGGAAAAAGTTATTCAACGTCCTTATAAAGCTCACGTTTGTGACTGGATGTTCAACCCACCAAAGGCGAGTCACTGGAATGGAGTGTGGGAATGGATCATCCGAACAACAAAACGCACCCTCTCAATACCATCACGAGAGCAAACAGTAATCGACAAGGCTTTACATACTACACTCCTGGAGGTTGAAGGGATCCTCAACGACCGACCTCTTGTCAAAGAAATAAATGATCCCGATGGCCAGTACGCTCTGACACCGAGTAAATTTCTGTTGCTTCGAGGCAATCCTTCTGTACCCTTAGCTGCGGTGGTTAACGGAAACCAATTCAACAGGTGATGACGAGTGGCACAATATCTAACCGACGTGTTTCAGAGCAAAGGCTTATGGCGCTATGTGCCTACGCTATAGACTGTTGAGTGGTAGCAACTCACCAAGCTGAATCTGGAGAAGGGAGGTCTCATGCTACCACTACAAATTGGTGTCCCAAGAGGTCTTCGGTCAAAAAGTATTATCAGAAAGATTCATGAAGGTCAAGACGGTCTGGTGAGAGATGTCATTTTGAGGACATCCAGTGGACAATTTTGGAGAAACATGGGCAGCTTTACAAACTCGAAGGCGAATTTGTACTTTTCGATCCAGAGCAAAAGTCAACTGGAATGTTCCTCATCAGATTATGTGCTTAAAACTGTTGTGGCTCACAGGCTCGAACCCAGGGGAAAGTGCAACATTTGCTATAAAAAGTAGATTCAACGCGGCTTGCAATTTTTGGCTAACCAACTTTTGAAGGATAGAGGAGTACCTATCTCATGTTGGTTGGCTATGTCCCGGCGAATGTAGTACAGTAGATAAACATTTGGAACGTACTATGTTGCTTCCGAACACTATGCTAACCGCTTCACTACCACTGTACACTTCATCTCAGGCGTGGAGGTTGTCTAGGCTCAAATCTCCAAGCAAGCATCCGGAAGCGGGTCTTCTGAACTGAGTTTCTTGAAAGAGATATTCAACGCCACAACTAGCTTGCCACGGGGTTTCAGCATTTGCGAGGAATACGCTCGAGTGGGCGCAATTAATACACATAATCACGTATGATACATGTGAATAATAGTGACACAGTACGACGGATGCAAAAATCCATCAGCAGTAATACCCATCGAGAGATAAAAGAGTTTACCAACGTTGGACGTACGTACCGAAAAGTGATTCATCTGCTACGCAAGATTTTGACGTTTTGTTCTTAGCATGCATCAACGATTTTCAGGCCATAGATGGTTAGCTACTGCCATGTTTACTGAGGAGCTCTGGCGCATTTTGAGCAACAGTAAAGACATAGAGGACTTCCAAAGGTCTAGATGCCCTGTAGCTTTTGTCTGAGCGAAATCGACGGTCTTTTAATACGGTGAAGTCTAGGACTATGCACACTCGTCACCACAGCATTACGACACGTCGCCCCGGCGGCGTTATTCTAACCACTGCCCTTTAGGAGCACGACTTACGTCACGTTGTCACACCGCACCTCTGACCCAGTACTAACGTTGTGCTGCTAGTGGGGGAAACCAGTACCAGGCTAACCGTGATTAGCGGGGTTCGCGGAAGTTTCCCAGTCGCACTGGGAAAAAGATGCAGTCTCTCCAGTCGCCGTCAAAATGGATACCAATATGTTGAGGGTTTAATGCTGTTTTCGTATAAGGGCCGTTTTTTAAGGCTAAACTCATTCATTCTAGCTTACAAGAAGTTGGGAGACGACTACGCACCGACTTAAAAAATCATGTTCCCCGGGTCACACTAAAAAACCTTTCACCATCGCTGATGCTGTGACTCTCAAAGGTCGCAAGTATACGGTTTCTATGTCAAGTATCAGCCTCTTGTGTTGGCGACAAGGTTTACCGTCCGAGTCTGTTTGCCACGAGGTACACCGCCAGGAACGGTGGTCTTGGAAACTTCAGATGATACATTCAAAAAGCTGCTCCACTTCCAAGGTTATCCTACTGCCAGTAGATCATTGTTTTGTAGACGCAAGGAAGAGACAGGAGCATTTGAGGATTCCGTGTAGCGATACGCGGAGTATCAAGTTCGTCAGCAGTGGGCTATAACTAGGAAGAAAGAGGCGGTATCCGGAATAAGACAAAATTTTTTAGTCAAAGCGTGTTTTGAAAACTGTTACAGAATGAGCAGAAACAACGTGGTCGGGTGCAGCATTCTGAGCCTTGCAGTCATGCGATGAGAAGAGGTTGTCCGCATTCGAATCAGCTCTGTTGAACCTATAGTTTTACGGGATGATCACTTCACTGTTGTACTATGTCCTCTGTTCGACATCAGTTGTCACGGATGATCAGGAGACTTCATTATCAAGAAAGTTGGCACCAAGTCACTTCTAAGCCTACGATATTCTAAAGCACGCATGCCCAGGGATATCAGTCTGTTTTCAGTTTGCAAGCTTAGGATTTCCATAGTCACAGGACGCTACACACTCTTAAGGAACAATTTGTTCTTCAGGAGATATTGCAGTGGATTGTCAGGCCGGAGGGGCGAGTATCCAAACACTCTGCGGAATGCCTCAACGCTGGGCGGAGACACGCCCACAAACCCTCAACGTCCGGATGGCGGACAACAGGGCAATCGGATGAGTCATCGCTCGATCGGATCGGACCAATGGGCGAGACATGGTAAGCAAAATAGGATGGACGACAAGATCGAGGGCTCGTCTATTCTAACACACCGGGGAAGATCTCGACACGGTAGTTGAGGAGAGTCAAAGCTCACAGTGGACAGATGGGGGACAACACGGGCCATCGCTCGACGGAATCGGACCATCAGACGAAGGTTGGCAGGCCGACAACCCGCGGACAGAAGGCGTCGATCACCCACATAAACCACGCAGAAGTGCACACGACGTGTGAGCGGAAACATGAGGGTGTTGTGGACTAGAATTCCAGCTCACAAGCGCGAGCGCGCGCGTGGCGTATGGACTAGCGCTTTGGACAATAAAGCTTGTGCTTTATTGGACGTCTTTTCGTTAGAATATGGTGGCCAAATCACGGCTCGGTTCTTAAGATTCGGTCGAAGGGAACTGTTAAAAACAGGCTGTAAAGCACGATTATAAAAGTGACCGAAGACCGATGCTTCAGCAATGACGGTTTACCAGACATTTTTGCACTCGCTATAACTTCCGGATAGTTCAAGGGAGCGGGTGAAACGAAGGTTTAAGTCTTTCTCAACAAGAGTTGTCTGAAGCGGGAGCCCCTTAAAGAAAGATGTGTTCAGGAAGCTGCGAATGTGCATAATTTTACAAACACCGGCGTGAAAGTCCAGTCAAGGCTTATCGCACAGAACATTAAGATCCCTCCGTGGTGTGGGAGGATCGTCAGTAATGTTTACAGCACACCAACGTTTGACCTCGTCAATAAACAGTGATAACAGAGATTTAATCAAAAGAGGAAGATTGCTGATAAATTACGATAAAAGAGGCGGGTTAAGAAGTAGCACCAGGAGTTGGCCACTGAGACTAGGCATGCAAGTACAGAATGCACCGTTAAAGCGCAGCCCTTATAGACAATCAACGAGACGTGTCTCAAGCTACTGGAAGAGGTTACCTTGTACTTCATAATGGGTGAGCCTGCCAATTTGATCAGCATGGTCCGCTCAATGAGATGATTTGGAAAAGTCGAGATAATTGATATAATCTGTGAGCAAAGTTTCGGTGCCATGAGTTTGATTATCTATTTACGTCGGTTGATTAACATTCGACTGTTTCTCTACCCCAAAAATTTCGCAGTTCACAGACTAACTAATTCATATTCGCTTAGTCATCGCAGACATATCTGAAGAAGACCATTAGCAAATAAGAAATCATAGTTCCATTTACCTTCATTACTGTACGTTCTCCTTTCCTGTTTCCTCAGTCTTCTCCCGTTTCTTCCTTTCTTTTCAGCACTCTCTTCTCTTTTAATATTCCATTGTTATATAACAAAATCGTGTCACCTCCCTAAGTGCCTGACAGGTGTTAGCTGATTCAACACTTAACTAAGTCCGAATATCTCCACCAATCCAACAGATCACGTGACCAAAACAGGCGGGCAGCACCGCCACAATGAAATTGAGTGTGATGCTAAAGCACATGTCGCGTGCCACCCTAGGGTGCAATGTTATCCAAGTGATCTGCTCCGTACTCCACAAGAAACAAGTGCAGCCGGTGAAGCCTGTTTTCAGTGATTACATTTCAAATGAACAATATTCTCTTGTAGTGAACGTGTGGGTATGCGCTAGACCCTCGTCTACTAACAATTTGATACGCTTTCCTGAAGAGCAATCGAAACGCAGTCCCAACAGGCATAAAACTAGAGAACACAGTGGGGTTTGGAAACAAACCGTACATTTCCAGCAATGTTTGGAAATGTGATAAGTAGTTAGTTCTAGCCTCGTCTGAGACCAACGGTAACACCCAAGAGGAAAAAGGAGAGAAGCGCGAGACGGGCTACAGCCCACTCAATGGCGTTCAGAAGTGCACCAGGCGAAGAGCGAGTGGAACCTTCGAGTGCGTTAAACAACGCTCGAAGGGACACGGGTTAGACGACCCTGAAGAGTAGATTAATAAGAGTCGCTGAGAGAAGGGCAAGCATTTGGTGTGTGTAACTAGTTGCATGACGAAGAAAATGGCACTGAGTTCGTATCAGGCCTCCTATTGCGGGCGTACACAGAACCATGCGTACAAAACAGACAAGCGAGCAGACACTGTTGCAGCCGGGATCCTTAGAGAAGCCACACAACCACTGGCCACTACCTCTTCGGTTTTCCAAGACGACTAGCTGTCGGGATCTGGGTGAGCTGGCTGTCAGGCCACGATCTTGTGTACAAACACTCCAGGCGGCTAAAATAACCGATCCTATGAACCCGGCAAAGCTAACCCCACTAAGAAAACCGACGCGACAACCATATAAGGAGAATACTAACATAAATGTTACGATTTTTACCCAACCGCTGATAGGTCGTTTGTAACTCGGGCTATGGGCCTAAATCACTGTAACATACAAGCCGACTGTTTCCACTCTGATTGTCTGTTACGCTCCTGGACCAACCGTGGGGCAAACTGGAGTCTCGGTGGCACAGCGTTATTCGGAAATAGAGGTTCCAACAGCAGACGTGTAAAAGGAAACAACACAAACACGTATCAGTCATAGGTCCAGTAAGCCATAAACACGATTTACACAAAGAAAAACTGAACCAATGTCAATAATTCAGCAGCATGCTCTGTCCCACAATTAAAATTCAATCCGTGCATGCCTGCTGGTTTTGAATGCACGTTACAATGACGACCATCCCATCCAGAGAGCCGGAAGTATTGATTCCGTTTTACAAAACGTTCGTTAGGACTCAGTTAGAGTATTGTATACAGGCCTGGAGACCATGCCTACAAAAAATAAACACTGCTGTGGAAGTGTCCAAAGGTTAGCTAATAGGTTGATACGGGGCATGAAGCACTTAGACTATACCAGCAGGTAAAAAACTCTCAACTTATTTTCACTTGAACGAAGAAGGCTTCGTGGAGACTTGACGGAAGCTTTTAAGATCTTAGTAGGTCCTACTGATATCCCTGCTGGTACTTTTTTCAGCCGATGAAGATGCCCCAACTGAGAGGGTATCATACGATGGTCCACAAACCGCGAGCAAACAAGGGTGTCCGCGCTTCATTCTTCTCTCACAGAGTGGTGAACGCGTGGAACAAGCTCCCCTCCTATGCTCTCGAAGCTTCAACGGTGGAAGCACTCAAGTGTAGGCTTGACCAGGTCTGCAACCGAGTGTTTCCTGACCTAATGTAAACTTGGTTTGAGTCATAACTCTGTATATATTTCGTGTGTACACAACTGTGTTGTATGTAGTTTTATCTGGATGTAGACAGACGTTTATATGCAGGTACGAATGTAAAAGTTTTATGTATATACATGCAGATATTGCTTGCCCACTAACTTATTATTATTACTGTTATTATTGTTGCCTGGAATGTGTAATAATGTTCCGACCTTCCGTGCTACTTGGTCGTACACAAGTGCTGTAGGGCATAGCTCAAAAAGAGGGTCTGCAACTTAGCAACCATTCGTGCGGATACTCAAAAGGTAGACTGTCGGGATTATCACTCTCGGTCATTAACAACTAGAGCCTTACATTACATGATCACATTTTCACCCTGGCATCCGAACCGTCCCGCTCTTCACTTTAGCAAAACCGCAGTTTTTAGTTCTAAATTGGATACTGTCATCCATAGGAAGTTTTCATTTTCTTTATGTTTATTTAATCCACTCTTTTCTCATTTTTTGGACAGCTCATGACGGCCCTTCGATATGACTGATTGGCGGGTGCAGATCATAAGAGAAGATAGCACTGACAAAAATGTCACTACCATTGATACTCAACTATATTTTATATAGTCGACATATTTTAAAAAAAAACAATAAGGCAGAAAAGGTCGTAACTAACAAGTTACAAAAAAAGAGACCTTTAGCCGGAATAGAGGGGTAATGACGTCAGAACTATTCGGATAGAATTATTTTTCCAACAAAAAAAATAAGTGAATAAATAGTAGGACGAGCACACGCCTCCATTCCGAAGACTACAAACTTGGTCCTGCCAGGTGAGACAGTGGGAGACGGGGACTGCAAAATTCTACTCTCTCCCTCCTACTGCCCAAAAAAGGGAAATTTATGTCGGACTATCTCAGTATCAGTGTGTTCGTTTGTCGCCATTGAGATATAGGGGGTTTCAAATAGATTGAGCTGTACCTGAACATGTCCTTCGTTCTTAACTTATCTTTTTTTTCTTCTCCATAACAACAATAAGCTGCTATGTGAGTACGCACTCTGCAAACCCTCTTTTCATGTGCAGTTAGAGCAGTATTGTCTCGCTTAGTACTGCACAAATAGTGTCATTGAACTGTCACAGTTACATATGAGAGTTTCGCGATGCTAGCTCCGAGACTCACACACCCAAGGTTTCCCCCAGCCTTATATTAACATGGGTTAGAAGTTTCAGTGAGAAAACGGTGAATCTGCAAACAGACTTTATTTATTTCATTTACTAACCGTACACAAGCGGACTTCAGCGTAACGAATAAGGGCGTTAAGGAAATGGACGTGAGAGAACATTCAGCGCAACCGCGCGGCAGCCGCCAGAGAGGACGAATGTCAACGGAAATTTCAGTTGACCTTCAGGATTCAAACAAGTGTCAGCCTGGTTGGGCGGCGTTCCCAACGGTAGTAGCTAAAACACTGGTATCCTAGTGAATGTAGCCTACGATGGTGGAGATGGCGGAGATTTTTTATACAGCAATGAGCAAAACTGCGATACTTACGCCAACACATTAACCTTGATGTTAGTGGTTTGTGGTGAATTTACATTCACGAGGTA
>LUCH01001256.1:97056-107995 GCA_013368495.1 Paragonimus heterotremus | reverse complement strand
CATACGGATGCGTCAAACTGTACAACAAAATAGCAACAAAAATGAAGTTGTTCTAGGAGGTCGCTACACCATATGCATATTTGTGGTTGTGTCAAAACGAGTGTGTGCGGATGTGTACGTATGCGTGATTATCTCAGTACGATTGTCTCTGTTTTAATAACGAACATGCACGCAAACTGTTTTCTGGTCCTCTAATTCTTTTTCCTTTTTTATGTACAAGACTGTCATTGTTTGTGTAGTTTACGGGTATCTGGCACACAGAGCTTGATAAGGGATCTTAAATAGAAGCGCCGGAAGCTGTCGCCTACCAGCGCAAGAAAATGGACTACCAGGCTGCTAGCCGCCACGTCCTGTGAACTGAACTAAAAGGCATTATTTGTTTTAACCCATCAAATACATCGTTTGGAACACGTATTGTGTCGCGCGTTTTTGTTGTCTGCGCTACGTATATTCCGAGGTTTCCTTCGGATGATGGAGGGCGCACACGCATTAACTGTCACCGACGTGTTAACTGCATATAACACGGATGGAGATACCGGGTTAAATGAAAAGAAAGTTGCTGCATCGTTAGAGAAATATGGATATAATGGTAATCTGTTATGTTTACATTTGTATTTATCGCTTGTGATTATTACTTGTAGAGCTACCTCCAGAAGACAGTAAACCTTTATGGAAACTGGTTTTAGAACAGTTCGATGACCTCCTTGTGAAAATCTTGCTACTGGCTGCAACGATATCTTTCGTGAGTTAATACAGTTTTAATAACTGTTCTCAGGTGTTAGCTTGGTTCGAAGATAGTGAGGATGCCACAACAGCTTTTGTTGAACCGCTTGTCATCATGCTCATTCTTATAGTAAATGCTATTGTTGGCGTTTGGCAGGTAAGTTCTCTAAATGTGGTGCATCTCTTTCTTTAGGAGCGAAACGCAGAGTCGGCTATTGAAGCTTTAAAGGAGTATGAATCAGACGCCGCTAAAGTGATTCGTCAGGGCAACGTGGGACCGCAGTCGATCAAAGCCCGTGAATTGGTCCCTGGTGACATAGTTGAAGTGGCAGGTTAGTCCGCCAATTTTTTTTGCATCTCACCGAGGTATCGATGTTGATTTGCGATTTGATATCTTCCACATCCGTTAGCAAATTAATGAATCGTCGACAGAAGCAGAAAGCAAAAGTCTTTGCGAATTCTATGTCAGTGTGTAAAATAATAGGACCAAGCGTGGGAATGCTGGAAGATGAGTGGGTACGATATCCGAGTTGAAGATTATGACCAATCACGGTGGAAACCAAAGACGGAGTTGCATGCATCGAAACAAGCTACGCTCACGCTTCAGTCGGCTATGTCATGCCTCCAGTTTGAGGAGACGATTAGACAACCCTGACTTACCAGGTATAGGCTGCCATGATTAGGAAACCCAGTTGACGTGCATACAATAGTCAACTGATGTGTTGGCTCCAGCTGCTTAAGAAGGTTACGACTCACCTCCTATTGGTAGAGTTCGCCATTTGGAATCGAGTGGTTGGCTCGATCGAACGCCTTCTCGAGGTCAAGGTACACCGACTCATCACACTTACTCCTACCTGTTTTCGTTCATCAGTCTGTGGCTATCGGTAGATCCGTCATGCATGGACGACCCTCTTCAAAAGCGCCTTTCGAATGGAACAATACACCATAAGGAAGTAAGACGGCGCATGTATCGGACTCGCTGCAGGGTATGTGCTAATACATCTTATGGGGCAACAATAACCTTGAGGAGTCACGGAGGCCTTCTTCAGGTGTGGGGTCTAGACGAGTGACGTGTTGAGTAAGCTGAACTTGGTCTAAATACAAAGCTAGTTCCTGTCGTGTTGGAACTTGTCTGTTTTAGGATCGGGAACATGCTTGATGGTGTTTCAAAGTTGATCGGACTTCGATGTTTTCTTTCCGATCACCCTACTTCCCTGTCCTCCAACCGGGGACATTTTCTGGTATGAGGCTAAAACATTCCCTGTTAGTCGCGGCTTCCAGAACTGCACGGTCCGGCATCGTTGCTGCGTCGAAGTGTCCAGTGGTCAAGTGACTGTCAGAGGAACGATTCCAAAAGGCAGTCAAAACAAAGCGGAATCTAAATTCCACGTGTTATAATCGTTTTCAGCGTTGAGCCATACCCTTTGATACTCGCGGCTCGGGTTGCCGTTCCTGCTAGTGGCCCATGGTGTAGCAGAGTAACAAATGGGTGCAAATGTAAGAAAAAGAGGAAACCAGTGGGACTTCTTGAACAAGAAAAACCATTGACTCTGTGGGTGCGGACTGGCCCTTGACCAAGGCACTGCCGTGTCAAGAAGTTTCCAGACAGCGCTGTGGATGGTCGCGAACTCACCATCCCGATAGGCGGTGTTCACTAGCCTTCTCGGATGAACGGTCGAGGCTTTCGCTGGATGGTCGTCGTGCGTTTTTCTCCAAACATCAGTAACTACATTGAGCAACTCACCGAGCTACAGGCGCTCCGTGGACATACGGACCACGTAACCAAACCAACGAAGATTGTGCATTTTCATCAACTCGGCTATACATCACGAAAGTGCACATTTCCCAAGTACGCGCTGACGGACTACGGTGTTGCTTACACTGTCAGACCATTCGATGCAAGTTAACATCCGGAGGCAATGGTGATGGAATATCGGAAGTTCATATGCGTCCTCCGCACAAATGAGTCGGATCTATAATCCAGCGAACAAAAGTGGGCACATACACGCATCGTAAACCCTACCTTGAATCAAAAAATGTACATCTGCAACACGATAAATAGCACTGCAAAGGCACTGCGTGTTTTCGTTACTCTGGTGGAAACATCATTGGCAATATTACAGAGTGGCTTATGGAGTTACAACCTGTCGCAACGAATTGACGATGGGCTGACCACTTTAGAGGTCATTTAGTATAACCTGAGCCAACTCATTCGCTTGCGGATGATGGAGATTGTGTTTATTCATGATATTCCGGACGATCCCCCTTCACACAGCGAATTGGCTTTTGAGTTTGAACTATTAGAACGAATTAAAGCCTCAAGTACGGGCCTTCTTTCTCCAGCTCTTTTCAAAAATGGTGAAGTAAGATTTATCCGAGCCGACCACACTTCTTCGTTCCATATGGGCTTCTGAAATGATGTCTCGTTATTGGTGCGTATCAACAGTCGTTCCTGTTTTTCAAAAGGTAGCGCCAGGGCATCATATGGTAACCACAACCAAGCTGTCCGCTGGTCTCGTAGTACCTGAGACACAAAGAACCAGAAAAAGCAGGAGTTCCTGGCTGGGCCACGGGTTTATCGATCGTATTCCCACCTTAGCACAAACGGCGCATCGACGCTGCTTTTCTCTGCTAATAGTCATGATATTTTTGCACCTAAAAGTTGCTTGCACTTCGCTTGGTGACATGATCTCTAGGGTTGTCTTCTTCGCAAAAGCCCACTGAGGCATTCAGTTTGTCGAAGTCGTTTGTCCTGCAGAGTGCGCATTTATAAGCAACTATCTTGGGCATTCTGCATTTCAAGTGGCGATCCACAGGAGTGTCCGAACTTCTTCATTTTCAACTGTATGGTGGACGTTATTCTGGAAGGAGCATTCGAAGATTTCTAGGCTCTCGGAGTGGAGCTCCTGTCTAGCAGTAATCAGGTTAATATTGAGTATGCGGACAACGATGCTTTACTTAGTTCTGCTGGAAACATGCATGCCATGCTGAACGGATTAAATGATATGGCTTGTCTGTGTAGTATCAACGTTGCATCTTCGACGTGTAAAGTGTTGTTGAGGGATTAGACTGGCATTGACCTTGTCATTGTTATTGCACACAGACCACTGGAGACTGTCGATCACTTGCTTGTACTCATGGCGAACCAGTCATAAGGTAGTTGATACAAATATTAAGTGTGGACAGTCCGACTCAAGGAATCAACAGTTATGCAACGATGCAAATGACTGTTAGTTGCGAATAACTAAATACCTGTACGAGGTAATATGCTGGAATTCACGCCAGCGAATCTCCAACGACCAAATTCAAGCGTTGAATGCGCACTCAGACATTAATACCACAAGTGGTGGACCTCAGCGTTCTGCCATCAACTAGTGGGAAGACAGTCAAGTGGTCAGCAAGGCGATGCATCCAAAGGTGAGTGGATGGGTGAGTCAAAACATGTGCGATCTGGGATCACACAAGAGTTTGACAAGGAGGCAAATCATTTGGCACATACAGATGAACAAGAAACATCCGTGGGTCAAGGTTGGACGCATGCGGGGAGCTGATAGGGTGTGACTCATGTCCCAAACTTTCCTCTCCTTTCTGAGTTCTCTGATGGGTGGTTGGTTAGATACCGACGTAGTATATAAGCCTTTTCAGACTATTTCTCCGTCATTGTTTCATATCGGCCACAGACTGAATGGTGCTGGATAGACAGAAACCAAATGCAAGTCTCGTTTGAATCTGTTCTTGAGATAACACTTTTTGGGGGTGGTGATATAATTATCGAGAAAGTCGGTGGATCTGTATTACATTTCACCGGCACCACAAATTGATCGTCTGAGTCACACTTGCAGGACATGCTGTAACCAAGGCTCTGCGACCTTCGGTAAACATCGTTGTTTCGGTTGAACGCACGTCGTTGAAGTCCATTTGGTATACTTAGCAGTGCGGTTAATAGCAAGTTACCTGGGTATAACACTATCAGACACCTTTCGGCGAACGCTGCCTACGACCAGTACAAGCATAACCCAGCCCAACAGTGTCCTGACCGCAAGTAGTTGCTTGTGGCCCTCTATACGCAATAGGTTCCTCGACGTCGCATCCACCAAGGACGGCTACATCTCCACTTTGAATCGCCGTGGATGGTGCATTCTTCATATGCGGCTGTCTGCGCGCCTCCCTAGCCACCAAGGCGACCGGGACGGAAACGGAAGACGTGGCTGAGAGTATGAGCGTTCTGTGTGAAGTCATCCTGGGTAGATATTGGCCACCTGGCTTGCGTTTTTCGGAACATGGACATTCCTGTCAGAGTGTTAATCCCCTTAATTTAAAGGTAACTTCGAGGTGAGGAAGGCACACCAAATCTTCCCGAATCAGAGTGGTACCATATCCACTGTCCAACTGATGTGTCTAAACGTTTGTCAGGTCCGAGTACTTGGACATTGGTGCTACCAGGTAACACTTCATTTGGCGACGCTGGCGTGGTGGTACATTGTATTTATTGCATTTCCTTCTGAACTTCATTGAGTTGAAGTTTAGAGTTATGAAGCATTTGATAGTAACGAACGTGACAGCTGTTCCTACCACAACGCCTTTTGGTACAGCATTCGGCAGCCCAGCATCTGCATTTCAGATGCGCAGAACGGACGCTCCACTTTTTTTTGCATAATGTTACCTTTCTTCAGCGCCCAGCGTGGTAAACGCGGGTTGGTCTGATAGTATTTGGATTGTTGCACACTTCGGGCACGCATATATCCTTTGCGACAATTTTATTTCCCTTTCTGAGTAACGAAGTGTGATGCCTTAAGACGCTCCCTTTCTGCCAATCTGTTTGCAGCTGAGCGTGCATCAATAAAAGCACTTTTATCAATCGACCTGTCAGCTGATCGAGGTGACTGTGGACTATTCTTGTGCACGATAAAACGTGAACCCTCCTGAGATAGGGACATTTGAGAGGGGTAGCCGAACTTGCGGTCAAAAATTTGAATATTACATACAAGTCACTGTATATTAGGGGCGGAGTAATATCAACAATATTGCAAGTTGAATAGGAAAAGACTGAAGGTAAAAAGGCCTGGGGTCTAGATGAGTTAGGAAAATGGAACTCAAGTAAAGGATTATGCATGAGTGCCGTGTACATATGTTTTCATATTCTCGACCGCAAATGGTCGAACGAACTCGTCCAGTCATTTGGGCAAATGGTCTCCTTTTATCAGACTTTCAGCCTCTGATCAAAGGACTGGAAATTCCAAAAGTCCAGTTTAGCTCCTTCGCTAGCAACCCACTTGAATATTGAAAATTCGTACGATAATTTGGTTATATGGAGAATAAAGTGAACGATGGACAAAGATTTTTGTATTTGCTCCGCCGGACAAGTCGGTACACTTTTTATGCGCGCGTTGGAAGACAGGCACAATGGTTTTGTTCCCGTTTTTGTGCGTAAATCTTGCCAAAGCTCACGCTAATGCACATCTCGTAGTCTAGTTTTTGAGTAAGGATTCAATTTCTATGGCATACTTGTTCAAACAAGTCTGAATTTTCCACACTACTTGACGCCAGATGCAGTTACCTACCTCTTGTTGGTTTAAGTCACACGAATAACATTTCTGATTGCTTTGGGCGTCGGTTAATCGGCAATAATAGACTGAAGAGATTGTGTGCTTCATAAATACACCTTCATTTGTACTGCTACTGTCCATCTTATGCTGAGATGGCATGTTCGACTCGGGGATGGGAGTAGGGCTTGGTGGTATTCGCGTTCATCGCATTCTAGCGGACCGACTGAAAATGGTCGTATACTAATTGGATGCAGTGTGAGTTATTTGCACTTAACAATTTGTGTGTTTCGTCCGGTCTAACTTAGCAGCAGAATCACTGCATGGCATGGTCCCCCCTACATAAACTATTTTCCGGTGTAACCCGTAGTTCGACCGTTCCATCCCAACTGAATAAAATGTTCAGGTAGTTACGGTTACCTTCTAAGGTTGATTACATCATGCATCAAGGAACACAACGACTATAAAATATATATTTAACGCAGCTCGATTCCGTACAATAGCTCGAACTCAGAGACTACCAGTACGTTCAATCATAGGTCGGCCTGTTGGTGCCACCTCACATTGTGTGTACCAATTTATATGTAACTGTGGGAAATTTACACAAACAAAACCGAGAAATGCTTGATCTCCAGAGTGAATGAACACTTAACTAAATGGATGCGGAAGTCCTTGTTATCGGAGAGCGACGATGTTGCTACAACGCGTAGACAAACAGTTTCCATCGTCGCTAGACACGTCCTAACCACTAGTCATGTTATCTATCCAGCTTATACATTCCGAATCCTGTTACGTCTTTACCATATAAGATTCTTATGGTTTACTGAAGGGCTCATAATCATTTGACTCAAACCAGCTCCATTTTCAGAAACTTTGTTCAAAAATCATCGTTCGTGTACCTGATCTTTCCCTAAACCTAATGATCTATTCAAACCCGCTTACTAGTTATCCATCTCCCTTCTTGTTTTCTATAAAAACTACTCATGATATTGCAAATTCCTTGCTGATGAGTCAACACGAGATGCTTGCGTCTACCACTTTTTGTGTTCCAACTGTTATGTACAAACTTCTGAACGGACCCTAGTTGCTTCAAACTTACAAATTGTCAATGAAACCGAACGTTACGTACGTTCCGAGTGTCTACCTAGCCAAACGCGGTCTTGGTGACGTCATTTCCCGGGCTATTTTGTTGCATTACTCTCGCCGAATCGTTTGCCCATTGAAACGTAAAAACTACACATCTTGAGGCATGGGTGGGTCGTGGGAATCGCTGTGGCCAATGTGCCTGACATTTTTTCGACCTTCTGATGTATTGTTATATTGTGCGTCAGTGAAGTATCTTACATATCCTACTGTTCCAATTTCCGTTGTTCGTCAGCTTGGAAAATTCCTGCTTCGCCACTGTTCCCGCAAAAGTGTATAGACGTGGGCTGCAAAATGCCTTTTCCATTGAACTATACCAGATAATCGGTATTGTCATTGTTCATCCGTTTCTTTACAGACATCCATTTCAGCCATAACGTCCTGCACTTTGCAATGTTTGTTTACTGTTCGATTAAACCCCTGTAAGCCACAGCACAACAGCTCGGTGTTGGTTTTTATGTAGATTATTATTTGTGACGCACTCGGAACCGTAGGGTCAACCACTTACAGCCACGGATGTTGTGAGTTAGGTGCGTCGTTTGTTTCGAATGAGCTGCAGGCGCATATTCCGTCGAGTAGAGAAATGGGTTAACGAGACATCGTTGTTACGTTTCGAGTAACTTGGTCTACATCTGCATGCCCATGCTTTTAAATCTTAACTTTTCACATTAGAACTGTTCTTACGTCTGAGACGTCTAGCCCAGTCTTCCCGATCGACTGTTTTGACAACTGTTTCATTTGAACGGTCTTGTCACTTTCTGGTGCGAACCATCCAATTGATTCGGCTTCTGCTAAAGAATTTACAGACGACCTTCCGTCAGAAGCAGAAGTGGCCTTGGTGCTTAGGTTACTGCAGCGTATCAAAGCTTCTCGACCGGATCTCTTCTCTTTTTCAGGTTGGTAGGGAGAAGTTGATATCAGAACTGACAAAACTTCTTCAGATGGTCTGGTTCACGGAAGTGGTACTTCGTGATTGGTGCTTATCGACCGTAATTCTCGTTTTCAAAAAGGAACCCAGAATTCTATGTGATAACTACAGAGGCATCTGTCTGGTGTCTTTTGGGTTCAGGTTACTCACTACCCTCACAATATATCGACTCGCTAAGCCCAGAGTAAGTCGGATACTTGAAAACTAGACAGGATTCCTGTCCGGTCGTGGGTGCGTTGGTCATATTTTTACCTTGTGACGAATCTTAGAGCATTGGCATTCCTGTAGGGAGCCGACGATCGTGCTTTTTTCGGACTTGAAAGAAGCTTTTGATTCAGTTGCTCGTGACGTTCTCTGGAACTGTCTTCTTCTTAAGGGGGTACCAGGGAAATATGTGAATCTGTTGAGACCACTGTATGCTCTCTCTGTAAGCAGGGTGAGAGTTTATGGACAACTGTCTCAGCCGCTCACCACTTGGAGTGGTGTTCACCATGACTGTCCGTATTCGCCTTTATTCGATTTTGTAGTGATTGTGTGGCAGTTAAGCATCGGTGTGAACCACTGATGTATTGCCGTCTATGATGGTATTGATTTTCGTAGACGACATTCTGGAGGGTGCGCTTGAGGAGTTCCGTGATTTTGGTGTTGCGCTTCTTCTGTGCGCTAGGTTGACCGATGTGGACTATGCGGACGACATTGTCTTACTTTGCTCCTCTTCCGATGGCATGCAGACCGTGCGGGACACAGTGAGTGACTAGGCTGTTTTTTATGGGCTACGCTTCGCACCGTCAAGGTATAAAGTACTTCTTCAAGACGGGCATTTCTCTACAGGATCTACAGGAGTTGTACTCGTTCGTACCCGGATTATTTCGGAAAGTTTCAAGGAACTCGTGAGGCAGCGATTGACAGCCGAAAGAATTGTTATACACTCCAAAAGATGACGCACTGAATATAGTCCCACCAGCATACACCCGATAACTTTCTCTGGACACACCTGTTCAAATGTCTTAGTTTTGTGCTCTACTGTTGTCTAAAGTTATGGAAACGTAGTCACTACAGTTTATAATAGTAATGCAGCTGTTGTGCATATTTAACTAGACTATTACTGACTTTTTCTGGCTACTGACGTTTATTGTCTTCACGTGCTCAGATTTTAACAATTCCACCTACATACATCCTTGTTTTCCCCACCTATAAAACAATATCCAATTTACAGTTGGCGATCGTGTGCCGGCGGATATCCGGATCACCAAGATTTTGAGCACCACATTACGAGTGGACCAGTCTATTTTGACTGGTGAATCAGTTTCCGTTCTAAAGCATTCCGATCCTGTCTCAAGTACCCGTGCAGTTAATCAAGATAAGAAAAATATGCTATTCAGCGGAACGAACGTGGCTTCGGGGCGATGTCGTGGCGTTGTTGTTGGTACTGGGCTTGCCACAGAAATCGGTAAAATTCGGGATCAGATCATGCAGACTGATCAAGACAAAACACCGTTAGGTCAGAAGATTGACGAATTTGGCACTCAACTCTCTAAAGTGGGTAACCTCTATTTTTGGTGTCCATTCGTTAATTCTTTTATGCTGTCTTACCTGTGTATACTTGATTTTGCGCACACATCTCGTTAATCATGTTTGTGCTTGTCCAGGTGAATTATCCTTGTTAGTGGGTATGGAAACTTTTGATTCATGGTTATAAGCAGTTTATCAGGACAGCTATGAAGCTCTTGATCCGGACAGGACAAGGCGGAATATTGAAGGGTTACTTAGATCAAACTGGTTTTGTACGTCATCAATTAGTAGTTAGTAACGTATACAGCGTACAGCCAAGTGAACTCTGTACACGGAAGGTAACCGTTAGCAGTTGACAGAAAATAGCGCAGTGCAGTAAACAACTACATGGCGCGGTACAAAATAATCTATGAAGAGTTCGTAATGTTAGTTTGGAATACCTTACTTCCTACCTGAGGCGTGCATAGCACTTAATGTAATCTGCGTGGGTATATACCCAGACGGACTTACAATACGATGGTTCGGCCACTGGGACATGGGTATGAGAACAACTGAATTTGGTATTGTGCGAGCCCTAACTTGTGGTTTGGCTGTGTGGCCGGTTACGTTATTGGGATGGGCGTGTCGGTTTGCGAGTTTTGGTCCCCGGGCGAACGTCTCTTCGTCGCACCGTCAGCTTCGTCCGCAATGATCCGAATACAGTTTTAATTTACTCTGACCGGAATCAACAGCAATTTGGCACCTGGCATATTCGTTCAACCTCTTTAACTCACCATTTATATTCACCGTTTATTCATACATCATCGCATTGACTGGTTATCAACAGCACAGATGTCACCCTGATCTGTCCAAATGCAGACTCGGGGAGATATTACGAATGACTGGAATTACCCTGTCAGTCAATGCACGCACTCCTGAGGTTTCGGACAAATCAAAAGACACTATATTGACGGTATACTGAAGCGATTGTTTAGTCAAACAAAATAAACCTACATGTGATATTATGTACAGAACAAGTGTAAACATAAGTGACAAAGCAACACCGTACATTTGAGTTGATGGTCCCATGCTGCCTCGAAACGTGACATAA
>LUCH01001256.1:57326-89347 GCA_013368495.1 Paragonimus heterotremus | reverse complement strand
CTCGTTTTACCTCGAACATTTCGTTAGCAGTTAAGCAGCCAGTGGTATCTTTGCAGGCATTCAACCCAATAAGTCGCTAGATAACAAGCGTCTTGCAGTGTAAAAACGAAAGTAAACTCTCTCTATGGATACATATGTGAGGATAAGACATGCTTGCCAAGGTAACTTAATTCACCAATACCGAATTGTATGTTACAGTGCGTCAGTTGTGTAAAGTTACCGCTGGACCAACTTTATTACCAAGTGTTAGCATCTTCACGTGTTCTTGGTTTGCACATTTTACGCGCTTATTTAAATTTATGTCACGTTTCGAGGCAGCATGGGACCATCAACTCAAATGTACGGTGTTGCTTTGTCACTTATGTTTACACTTGTTCTGTACATAATATCACGTGTCGGCTTGCTTTGTATGACGAAGGGACGCATTGCCTCGAAATTTAAGATAGTTTGAATTTTATCATTCTCGCCTGTCTTTGCGGTTACATTTTGCATCCGTCAAATGTTGGTCGATTGCTTTCACTTACAGCGCTCAAGGTCCTCTGTTATTCGTTGTCGCTCGTCTTCACTTGACTAACCGTTCCATTCTTCTGTTGTTCTCATAAGCGGTGCACGTAGCTTTTCATTGATGCGATGTGCTCACAACACCTTTTACACGCATCTTCTCGGTTGATTAATGTCCGCTTTATTCTATCGCACAGTGTACTCACTACTGGTGATCGATGTGTTACATTGTAGCGGTGTCCAAAGAATGAACGTCGTTGATGTCT
The DNA here is from genome assembly GCA_013368495.1 of Paragonimus heterotremus. Classification (NCBI taxonomy): domain Eukaryota; kingdom Metazoa; phylum Platyhelminthes; class Trematoda; order Plagiorchiida; family Troglotrematidae; genus Paragonimus; species Paragonimus heterotremus. The sequence continues at coordinate 88,580 of LUCH01001256.1, read as the reverse complement.
GTCTGTGCTATCACTGGGCGTATCGTGCTCTACTGTCTAAATTTGTCAATGAGTGATGCATTTTTCCAAATCGCACACAGCTTCTATTGATAATTTTAATACGTTTGGCAGGACAGAAGTTGTCTGGGCGTGCGAAGTCTCGTTGCACTCATTTCGCCTACATATTGGTGGTTTCTTTGTCTTCGAAACAAGATTGCAGATGCGTTTGTTTTTGTTATGAGGCCGAAACTTTATCTGGTCCAAACCTACTTTTGCTTTTAACGCAATCATTTTCACCCTATTTTTCAGGTAATCACATTAATTTGCATCGCAGTTTGGTTCATAAATATCGGCCACTTTAATGATCCCGTTCATGGGGGCTCATGGTTACGCGGTGCCGTTTACTATTTCAAAATTGCTGTTGCACTCGCCGTGGCTGCCATACCTGAGGGGCTTCCGGCTGTCATCACTACTTGCTTGGCATTGGGAACCAGGCGCATGGCACGTAAGAATGCTATTGTGCGTTCATTACCGAGCGTGGAGACGTTGGGCTGTACGTCCGTTATTTGTTCGGATAAGACCGGGACTCTGACCACTAATCAAATGACTGTGGTTCGCATGTTTATCTTCGCAGACGGAACCCAAGTTGGTGCCCAAAGTGGTGACGGTCGACCATTGTCCTTTGATGAATACGAAATTACCGGATCCAAGTATGCTCCGGAGGGCAACATGTAAGTTCTCCGTGATTCCATCTTCTTGTGAGCTTGTGTTATTTCGCTTCAGCTCTTCTGTCCCTCTCGTTAGTATATGCCAGGCAGCTGATGCGAATGTAGCCGATGCGGCCGTTCACGAGGTTTCCTCCGCTATGATATACTGCGCTTGAAGTAGGTCTCTTTGAACGTCATCATAGTAAGCCGATGTGAGGTTACATAATGGTCTGTCTTGTGAGGCACATTCGACACCTCAAAACTAACCGTACATAATAGTGGCTATAATTGAATGAATAAGTAATCGTCTCAGTGGTTGGCTTTAGGCGCACATCATGTCAAACAGAAAACCAAAGAAATGAGCGTGTGACTCGAGTTGTTCTGATGATTGTAATTCGAATAATGATCATTTCTGCCATAATGTGTCACTCACAGTAAAGTAGTTCATAACTTACTCTATCCACGTTTAGGAATTTCTTTGTGGTTGCCTGTTAGAAAATGATGAAAAATGCCAATATCGCCTGATCATCCTGTTCCGACAGAGGGGGAAGGTTATTTTTGAATGGCACCCGTACGATATATTTTTGTGTTAGGTGAAACGCAATACTGTTTGTTACTATCTTCTTACATTGCAGCTGTTTCTGTAGGTTTGTCCCGTACTGTATCACGAACATAAGAACGTATGAGTTAATTTCGCGTAACGTATTTTGAACGTTTATTGGGTCATCTCGAAAGTTCCTTCACTTTTAAAAGTTACATCTAAAATAATGTAACTCAGCTGAACTTCATAATTTTCCATACAAAGTAGACGCCATTATGCTCAGCACTATTATGTCAGCTCGATGCGAATGCTTTTATGCTGCTCGCGTGAAATGTTCAATACTAAAAATTTGTCAAGGTGTTCTCCGAAGTCACTTTTATCTCAACAGGATTTCTGTTTAGAGAATTAGTCTAGCGGGCGAAAAAATTGCTACTCCGTTGACGAGAGGCCCGATTAATATGCTGCATTACATGGGGTTTCAGTGCCCAGCTAGATAAATTTCCGAAAGGTTATTTTGTGATGTGCGGTTTATCATCGTATAAAATGATTGAATCTTGTTGGTAAGTGCTGATTGCCATGTTGTCGGCTTTTGGTAAACCATCTTCCATTAATTACTGTACACTTTACCATAGTTGTACCAAGTCGCAAAAAGCTGTTGTAGACTAATCCAGTGGTTGACAACCAAACGGTGACCGTACTTCGAATTAAGGTTAAATTTGGCTATCGTTCTAGGATTTTCAATTTTGTTAAATCACTTTGCAGACCTTCCGTTATCTCACAAAGTCCACTTTTTACTACAAGTGTCAATGCCCGATGGTGGGCTTAATGTTTGCTACGTGCCAGTTACAGTAAAACATATACCTCCGCTGGAATTTGTCTCTGTATCCCTGTCACTTTTTTATCATACCTTTTAGTCAAGTTTTCCTTTTCTCTCACTCAAGTGATTTCATGCGGTGCTAAATGAACCCTAAAATCTACATTTGTTCTTCTAAGTCAAGCTCCCACCAGTTCATTCAGGCCATCGACCGGACTATTGAGGGGGACACATTCTTGTTTTAAATCTACGGCCCAGAACCTTGCAATCCATTCTTGATTGGGTCATTTATCTGCGCATCTTCTCCGCAATTCGCTTGTATACTTTCGATTACCTCTTTTACTAGATGCTCCAGTTTAAACTGAAAGTACAAGAGGTCTTTCTATTTCACGTTATATACGTTTGAGATATATAAAGGCTGTCAAACCGAACTGCTTTTCGCATATGGAAAAATGAATGCAAACTGGTGACAATCAAATTCCTCTCTGCAACAACAAATCATGTCGCGAAGTTTACAGAAACTCTCACGATGAGCTAGTGACATACTTGAGTCAGATATAGTTGGGCGGAAAGCAAATTGATTAGTCTCTTGCCCCATTTTCTATGGGCCGGGATTTTCAGTACTTATTGTCTGATCTTTTGGCGTCCTACTGTTCTCACTCTTAATATATTAGTTACTTGTTCTATCTTGATTTTTATGCAACTGAATTCTTTTTAGCAACAAATTGTGCTCCATTTCTATTTATTGTTTTGTATGGGTCATCTCATTTTGTAGTTTACGAAAAGGCGTGAAGATTGATTGTGCTACGAATCCGTGTCTCGTGGAGCTGGCCCATATATGTGCGTTGTGCAATGATTCCGGGCTAGAATACAACGAGGCGAAGGGCCATTTCGAGAAAGTTGGAGAAGCTACGGAAACAGCGCTGATTTGCCTAGTGGAAAAAATGAACGTCTCAAGCGTTCGTAAGGCTGGACTTAGCAATCGTGACCTGGCCATGGCGTGTAGTCATGATTTGCAGGTATCGTATCAGTCCTAGATTATTTTATTTAATTTCGACTTTTCTTCACTCGTTTACCATCCCATATTCTGTCGCACTCCGTTTTATGTTTCCTCCAGCGAATGCATCACAAAAAATTCACGTTGGAATTCTCACGCGATCGAAAGTCCATGTCGGCTTATGTGCTACCAAAACAACAAAACACTGGCGAACACGGAAAACTGCTGGTTAAGGTTTGTTTACGATTACGGGTATTTCTCAATCTTACATATAGTGATATTTAAGCAATTGTCTGTTCAACGATTCGCTGTATTCCAGTTTTTTTCTGCTTGCTCTAAAACGGGTTAGCATTTTGGTTAGGTTACTTGCCCAGTATATTCATTACACTTTCTGTAAAATGTGTGGCCATATTTTGCTCTTTAAATAACTCAAGATGTCCATCTGGACTTATAAACTTGACGTCATGATTTGGGAACTATTTCATTCCCTTTGCACTTTGGCCTGTCCTTACAATCACCCCTCGCACCGTATTGTACATAGATTTGGCACCCACATTATTCGGTTTTGCCTCGGTGTGGGCCATTTTTCGTATCATCACTCTCTTTAATGTAATTTAAGGGAATTGTAAGCGAATTTTCAGAATAAGAGTAATAAATGGAACCAGCAGTAGTTCGATTGCAATCGCTTCGTCATGTCGAGTAGAATTTCTAACCGGCAACGTAAATGATTGTGAACTTCTGCTGAGCAGGCCACATCTATCCACTTCATTCAGAATCTTCATAGTATTCGACCATCTCATTGTATGACTGCTTCATGATTCTGTTCATCGGCGGCTAATGCCGTGCGTGATGAACGATCGGCTGGCATATGGAGTGCTTGGTCCGAATGACGCAGGTTTTGCGTAACCTTCGTGCCGACATATCTCTATCGTTTGCTTTTTGTTGATATGAACAGTATTTCGCATCGTCACTATGATGTGATTGTTTCATGATGCGGACATTAAAATCGATCTAGCCTACTCGTTTGTGTGAGAGCACCACGAATCTTTTCAACTACAACCATTCTGCATCTGAACCGATTCACACTGACAACTTTTGTTCATCTGAACCAAGATGAATATTCCTAACTCGTACAAAACTGTTTCGCACCCTTGCAAACAATGCACGACTCATTCCAGTCATGTACATCCGAATCAAAAGCTTCCGTTCATGTTGTTCCAAGCACTCCTGTTCGCAGTCGACTACGAATAACTCACCCGGGACTTACCTAGATAGAGGGCTGCTTGGTTCTCTCATTCGAGGTTTTCAAATTTCCCACCACCATATACTCGCTGCCAGCGACACACTGGATCGCATGTGGATTGGTTAGTATCAGGTTATCTAGGTGTGGCCAAACGTCTGAATAACGGGGGTCTGAATTCAAGATCGTATTAGTGTCAGTCAATCTTGCTGCTGAAGTTGACGTTCATCAGCTTCCGGACGACGATCAGTCGTCCCCATTTTAATTGGTAAGTCATTTTTTATGGCTGCTGTTCTGTGCAATGTCGTACTGTTCCTTTACTCGACTACGAGTATATGGCTAGTTTTACATCTGTAGGTTTACTCAAACCTACTCTATTCGGTTTCAGTGGACAATGTGCTATTTTTTATCTTGTTGATCGGAAATCTCCCCTTCGTTTGTTTTATAGGGTGCGCCGGAATCTATTTTGGATCGCTGTACCCACGTACGCACCCCTAACGGCCGAGTTTTACTCACGCCCGAGACCAAAGATGAAATACTTCGTAAGTTGGCGACCTACGCAACTGGTCGGGAAGCTCTTCGTTGTCTTGCAATGGCGAGTAGGGACGATCCACCATCACCATCTGAATTCAACTTGACTGATCCCTTGTTCTTTAAAGATTACGAGGTAAGCTGGACATCCATGAGTGCTGGAATATTCTGGTCTTACACTAGCTGTTTTTGGTCACCAGCTTCTGGTTACATATTGTATTTAACGACTGCATTCAGTCAGACATCGGTACACAGTCATGCATTACACACTATTTTTCGCAGAATATACTTGCCTTGGGTTCGTTCTCCTCTCTGTGAATGTAACTCTTCACACGTTACACGACGTCACATCCCAAATTGGTCATTCTGCTCGTCGTCGTCGTCCATTGAATTAGTTTTTACTCAGGACCCCTAACTTTTTGTCTCCTGGCCCAAATGTTTGCATAATGTCGCCTGTAACAGATCTTATGGCCGTTAGTCGTCAGTGTCCTCAATTGCTCTTCTAGTCACCTTCAAACTGCTTTGTGAAAATGTATGTACATATACTAACAAATGCCGTCGGCCCACACACTGTCGCCTCATGATTGGTGTTCGTTTATGACAGATACGTCTTCGGGGCTTTGCTCAATGTCCATCTAATCATCTCACCAGCGGATTTTTGTGTTTTTATGTGTGCTATCTATTGTTTAATAACTAGGTTTGTTTTGTTTTTGTTTCTTCTGTTCTTAGGGTTTTACAGGTTTTTGAGTTTTCGGTTAATCATAGTGAACAACAGACCTACTCGGTCACCTGTGCTATCCGATTCCTTTTTTCTATAGTCAGGCCTAACGCTTGTTGGCGTTGTGGGTATGCTTGATCCGCCTCGGTGTGAAGTTGCTGATAGCATTCGCGATTGCTCCATGGCCGGTATCCGGGTCATTGTCATAACCGGAGATAACAAAGCCACAGCAGAGGCCATTTGTCGACGCATTGGCTTATTTGGCGAGAAGGAGGACACTCGCGGCAAAGCGTTCACTGGTCGTGAATTCGACATGCTCAGTCCGCAGGAGAAAAAGGAAGCCGTTCGGCATGCCAAACTGTTCGCTCGTGTGGAGCCTGCACATAAGAGTGAGATTGTTCAATACTTACAGGACGATGGAGAAATTTCTGCAATGGTAAATCTTGTTTTATCGCCAGTGTGAAACGGTTATTTGCGTTTCGGCTAGTTGGGTGACGGTGCCACTGGCATACGTGATGGCAGTTAGATTATTTCGCACATGTTTACGTACCTTGGTTCTACCCATCTTTTTGTATAACATGTTAAGTTGCTTACATTTGCTTGATCAACTCTTACTGTTTCCGTAGGGTTTTTGCCTTATTGATCATTCTAATTCTTTTTAGACTGGCGATGGTGTGAACGATGCTCCGGCTCTGAAAAAGGCTGAGATTGGCATCGCGATGGGTAGCGGCACAGCTGTGGCCAAGTCAGCTTCGGACATGGTGTTGGCCGATGACAATTTCAGTACTATAGTAGCTGCTGTTGAGGAGGGTCGAGCTATTTACAATAACATGAAACAATTTATCCGCTATTTGATTTCTTCCAACATTGGTGAAGGTAAGGCTCCTGTGACTATTTTACGGGTAATGCCTCTTTATTTGAACTCTAAACTTTGCTGTTTGTTAAGCTGTCCGTTTTTCCTTCAGACATTACTAACAGACCGCTTTATCGTCGGCGCATCATGCCTACATATTCCAAATAAAACGCGTTATTCTATCAGAAAATGCCCTACGGAGAGTAAAGTGTGTTTGGTTGCTACAGTGACTTAGCACTGACGCAACGATCATATCCATCAAGTGTCAAGGCATATATTGGGGATCCCCTATTAACAACGAGCTTGTCGGCATGTATTTTAGGCGAGCAAACTTCACCAAGCCGGTGATTCTGATTTAACAGGTTTTTTGACTCGAGCATGTTTTGCGTGTCAGCATCATTGTCCATGTCTTGCTACAGTTACGCGTACTGTTTTGGGCTGACAGCGACAGTACGGTGCCTATATTATGATTCACTTCACGGGCGTGATACTTTAAACCTCTAAACCTACTTCAGTAAGGATTTTCTGGCTTCCAAGCTGGAATCTAAAGTTCGGTGAGCCCTCTTATTACCGACGCTACCAGCCGTGGACTCTCATATCGAGCGTATCTGTGTTCCTAGGTTTAGCTTTCCCTCTTTGATTAATTGTTTCACCCTTCTCCGTCGTTAACGCTCCCTCTTTTCTTTACGTTTGTTATGACACTGCTGTCGCCAGTTCAATCTTTACTAAATACTACTGTTTCACTAGTCCTTCGTTGGACTTCATCGCGTGACTGTCGATTCAAGTTAACACGTCGTGCAGTACTCAAGATTGTATGAGTTTCCTTTTCATTTCCTATACCTCCTCCGCTGCAAATGCTAACTTTCTGGGTACACAAACCGATCACCAACCTCAATAACTTCATTGTCCAATGTTATATCTATGTAATCATAACCGTGTTGCAGAAGCACTTTGCACGTGGAAGCTGCAAAACGCATTCTGAAGTATTTAGCAGAATACGCAGTAGCGCCCAGCTTAGTCTATGCTGCTTGAGGATGGTCGAACAACATTTTGTCAACGTACTCATGGTTAATCAGTGTTCGATCAAGTAGGAGATTAGTTCCGGCATCTTGTGAGTGTCACAAACAGTCTTCCTTTATTTGGTCTATGACAATACTAAGTAAAAACGATGAAATCAAACAGCCTTGACATACGGCGTTCTTCCTATTGAAATTGTCAGACAGTTCACCGTAGATTTCAACACGAGGTGAAGTGTAGAAAAAGAAGCTCATTGTATTCACCTACTTGTTCGGTATACTTCTGAGTTTAAGTGGTTCCAAAAGTGTGGATCAATCGACAAAGTCGAACACATTGCTATAGTCGAGAAAAATGATATTAACTTGTAATACGTAATGCGCTGCTCTAGAAGTTGACGGACGGTGATAATTTGATTAACAAATCCACATCCAGGAGGAAGCCCTGCTTTTTTCTCCCCAATGTCTGCCTCCCTGGTTGCAATGTCCCGGGATGGTATAATGGATATCTGAATTCTTGTGGCGATTGGGACCAAGCTAATCCTCCTACGGTTTTTGCAACAGTCCCTGATTCCTATCTTGAATATCGCACTGTTATCTAGTGAATCTAGAAGAGAGCAAGATTCTTCGTCTCCACATAAATTGAAACAAATGAAGCAAGGTCTCCATTAACACCTTCTCACTCTCTATGGAAACCGTCGACACGAGGTGGTCTGAATCAACAAGTTTAAGAGCCACAGTGCAGTTGCGGACTTCAGCTTTGGTGGTTGGTTGTAGATCTATCGACCAGGATACTACATTAGCAGTTTTTGGCGGTAATCCAGTAGAAGCAGGAGACCAGCTCAATTACCGTTCAGTGTGTTCCACCCAGCGCTGTAACCTGGACTATGAATGTGTGCCATCTACTAGGCTGCTAGCTTCGCAGCCGGACGGACGCCATGGGCCAGTAGTACGGATAAACTTGCAGAGTCCGCTAATTGTCAGTTCACTCTAACTCTGAAACGATTTTATGTTATGTTCTAGTCAAACACCGAAAGCACCGGGGCTGAATACTAACGAATGGTTCTAGATTGAGTTTACTTCACTTTGGTTTATATTCATTTTGCGACGGTCTATTCAGTCACCACACCCACCTCAATGGATTAGCAAGTCAAGTTGTGTTGGCTGGAATGTGATCGGTATTCAGATAGGTCAGTGCGACGGAGAGGTTTTGAAGAACGAACTCCCTAGTAATCTCGGTTTGACGTTTATAATTCCTTGTCGGTGATTGATACCGTGGCATCTAGCGACTATTGATTGAAGCCTCAGTCAGTTTCATGATTTTCCTGATGAATTTATAAAACAGTCACTTAACACATTTTGTATCCATACATTGTACCTATTGTAGTGGTGTCTATCTTCTTGACTGCTGCCCTTGGAATGCCAGAAGCCTTGATCCCGGTACAGCTTCTTTGGGTTAACCTAGTGACCGACGGATTACCTGCCACGGCGCTTGGTTTCAACCCACCCGATTTAGATATCATGGAAAAACCGCCCAGGAATAGCAAGGAGCCGTTGATTTCCAGCTGGCTGTTCCTCCGCTATATGGCCATAGGATGTTACGTGGGCTTTGCGACTGTCGGATCTGCTGCGTGGTGGTTTATGTTGTATCCTGGTGGACCACAAGTTACCTACTATCAACTGGTAAGTGGTTGACGTGGTAGTGGTTCTCGTTTGTCTTCGATGACGTTGATGTGATTAGGGCTTCCAGCTCGTACCACTAGTGCAGTGTGCTGGTTGGCTTACGATTATCTCTAGTAAGCAATATATGTACTGCTCTAAACAGCCTTCTCCTGAAGACTGTAGTCCTTCTGTCTTTAGTGCTGCAGAACTTAAATCTGTAATTAGCGTGCCGTTGGTTTTCTGTTTTCCGTCTTTTCACATCCGTTACGAACTATGATACCAGTTTTTGAAGTTCTCTGGTAAATTGTGTCAACTGTTGCCCCAATGTTTCCAAGCGCGCTTCAAGTCTTCAAAGTTCGTGTTGCCACTGTTGTTCCTCGTACTATGTGCATATATAATAATTTGTACAGCACAAGAAACATGAACTATGAACGGTTCCATGGTTGAGTAATGTTGTTTTTAAGACAATTTTTTTTAACAATCTGAACTTCAAAAATTCTATTCAATAATTCACTGCCAAAAATAAGAGGATTGTAGTTTAGCAAGTTTAACTGCTTTCAAGTACATCGCTGCCGTATTGACCCGTTTATGTTACCAAGCCTTACTTCTTTTCTCCGGTCAACAAAGGACATGTACAGAATTCCGTACTTTTTTGTATGGTTAATTCGTTTTGCAGGTTGCTGATTAAACTGCCTTGTGCACTTTGTGTGTACTGTATGTCTGACTAAATTGTCCCCTGCATCAGCATTCACATTAGAATGCAATAGGTAGTTCTGATATACTGACTTGCTTTTGGCTTCTTCCGTAGCTTTGTGTGTCGCACGTACTTTGGTATGTTAAAAATATCACGTACTTGTCTGGTGTGAACGACACTAGGTGCTTCTTATCGAAAGCACTAACTCGGACCGTGTCTGCCGCTTGCATGTGGTGATTAAACCTGCGTGTTGTGCTGACCAGGCCTTCTGTCCAGTCAAAAACAACCATGTCTGATAGGTTAGTGAGAACAACAGCACGACAAAAATCATTTACGTCCATAGGGTTGCACGCTGCATTACTGACCGCATGTTTGCGCTTTGATAGTCAGGTACAGCCCCGTAAATATATTGTTTTGTTAGTTCTGTAGTCACGGCCCTGTTCTGATGAAAGCAGTAATTAGTATGTTGATAAGAATGTTTCCTACGATGTTCTTTTTAATTTTCTGGGACAGCTTAAATACCCCTACATCGTTGTTGCAATTGCGGCCATTTCACTGATCCTAACTACCGAGTGCCTCATTTCGGCACAAATGAAATCGTTGTCTCATGTGGAGACTGCTTTGTACAACGCATCGGTAGATATAATTGCTGTTGTTCATAGTTGCTTTGTTTTGTCGTTTGTTTCAAGATCATTTGCTCACAAGCGTGGTATTGTCAATTGGAGATTGAGCAATGAGGTTGTATGAAGAGCTTATCGAAGTGTCCGAACCGCAACAATGGCGCGCTCCGAGCGAGCACTGAATAGAAATCTCAACTGTGTGAACCGGCTGCAAGTTCATCCGTTCCAGAGGGACGTTGTAAATACGACAAAGATTAGTTTATTCTTATTCGACAGGATTTATCAGTAAACGTTGACTGATCTTCCCGGCCTCTATGCTCGCCAGTCACAGCTGGGAACCGAAACACGGACTTTGTAGAGTGTGTACGGACCATGAGACTTGCCTGATCAAACGGGCTAAATTAATGGGAGAGGCACTTTCATCAGAACGGTCGAGCGTTGTTCGCCACCTGACGACGTGATCGTGGGTTGTGACAGCCTTCACTGTCCTTCCGAGCAAGGTTGGTAGGAGCCACACGCTAGGTTGGGAAGTTTGAAACCATCCACGTTGCTGGTTTGAAGCACTGTAGGACTTGGCAGTGTGTTACAGTCTGACGGGCCTGTACCCGTAAGACTGTTAGTTCTTCTCCATCACTATCCACACTTTTCCCCCGTCATACATTTTCACTCATTAATTCGCTGTTCGGTAGACTAATTTCAGAACCGGCAGCAGCCTGCGCCACAGTATATACGAGTTTCATCCAAAGCCGGAACTGATGGGAATGACGGTGACGCGGACTACATTTCTACACTTACTTCTTCCACAGACAACATACAGACCATGTTGAACTGGTTAATTGGTTTGGGTGGCCAGTATAAGATGCATTTTGTATCTTGTAAGTCTAAAGTGTTGGTCCTGATCTATTCTATTTTGACATGGTGGTCAGGCTTGTGCACGGTGTCGATTCGTAGAGCTATGCTAACTAGGACTTCGGTCCTACCAAATACAACCTTGTCAGACGGATCAAAGAGGACATTCAAACGAGAAGTATATGTATATCGCACTACTGACCGCGTAGGAGTGCTTAGGTTGTGAGGCACGTTCCTATGACCATACAGCATAACTATTTCCCTAGTTGCGGCAGTGTTGTTTTTCGAATCAGGAAGTAGAAAGTTTGAGAGTTATGCTCACACAAAGAACACTTCGATCGCCTATCGGTCGACCGTGACCGTCAGCGTGTTGTCGAATACGGTCGAAAAACATCCGGTACAATCTAAAAGCCTGATGTAGGTTCGAGTAGATCCACTGCGCGCAGCAGTGCTCTGAATCAGACGTTGATGTCGTATTAACTGCGTTCTCGGGCTAGGCAAATTCCTCATTGTCAAGTGAGTCAGACTACTGAATAATTGGCAAGTAGTCTCTCCGGTCCGGAGCTCGATATGTGCTGGAGACGCGACTCTACGATTCTAACACCGTTATGCGTTTGAGCTCATCTCTAGATAACTGTCGTCCCGAGTTCTTCTCTCTGAGGGTTTGTGATGACGCTGAAGCTGAATCTCATGGTGAAACTTGAATGAGAATCACGCTGAGCTCCAGAGCAGAGCAATATTTGCCCGATTAGACCTCAGTGAGCAGTCGCTTGTGCGCTGTCAGATTCAATACATCGAGTGATGTTTGTTGACGCAAATCAAGAAAGAGTTGTGTGTTCATTATATCGGCGTATGTTCCAACGGACAGCCGATCGGATGCTACCAAGGATCCGTACTATGACGCCCTCATTGACCTTCTGAAACAGACTAGACACTTTGATGTCGTCATACTACGGGGCGATTTTAGTGTTTAGGTTGGTCATCTTCCTCCATAAGAAAAGCGGCTGGCGCGTGTGTTTGGTGTCCGGGCACAACACGCTGACAGTGATTAGAGACTGCTTCCGCTGTGCCTCTCTCATGGTTTTTATATTTCCAGCATGAACACGCAGGAAGAGACACTGTGCTACATGGGGACCTCTGTGTGGTTCTCAGTCGTGGACATAGGTCGATCATATAGCATTCAGTTACAGGTGGCGCCACTCAGTTGTAGAGTTGTAGATTGTCGTGCATTTGGGGGTCATCCAGCTGGACTCGGACCATGTTGTTGTGCGTGTTCATTTTGTTTTGTCATTTGCCCGGAATTCATATATTCGTGAATGCAAGATACCTACCTGGCGTTCGAGCGAGGGGAGTGTGAAGAACGCTTACCGGGAAGCATTAGTGAACAGATTGCTCAATTCGAGTCAGGTGAGTGAACTTGACGAACACTGGGAACAAATCGTAGCGGTTATGAATACTTGCTGTGTGGTGGTCTGTTTCGAAGGAGTTGTGCAGTTGCGACAGAACTGGATTTTTGTCGCGTTGTTAAACCCTTTGAACACACGTCGCTCGATTCCACGAAATTCTGAATATGACGACCGTCAAGAAGTTGAACGAAGACTGACTAAAAGCGAACGCAAAGACCCTGAGCATCACTTGGTTAGACGGTCGAAAGAGATGGAACGGTCTTTCTTAATGAATTTCAGTTGTTTTGGTTCTAGTGTCATATATTTCTATTTGCTACTCTAAATTTCATGAGCGCTTATCAGGATCAGCAGTAGCTTGATGCAGGATACTCGAGTACGACTCAGTACGATTCGTATGCGTGCACATTGGCTGTGAACGTCGTTCTATTTTCGACTGCTGTAGTATAGCTTTACTCTTCTGAAGTAACATTTAACTTCTTCATTTTTTTACACCCCTTTTCTGTATAGACACATCATTTGCAGTGCTCTCTGGAACCATCTTCATTTATCGGTGTTCCTTGCTCGGTGTTCTCCAGTCCCAAACCGATGACCATGGCTCTTTCAGTTTTGGTACTTATTGAAATGTTCAATGCTTTGAACAGGTATGTTCATTATCATCATCATCACGCCCTTGTATTGTTGTGCAATTGTGGAACCGTTGCGTGTCAGTGATATTCGTAGACACCGTTTTTACTCATCATTACTCGCGAAACATTGCCCATGTGTGGTGGCATCACCACGTGAAATGTACGGTAGTGTGTTGGAAATAGATGGTCTCTTTTTACTCGAAGTACATCGTCACTCCACCAGTTAAGATGGCTTAGGCATATCACCTCTCGCTTGCGTTCCCTGGTTGTGTCTGAAGAAATGGCACAGTAAACAGCTCTGTACTTGGCTTGGGCGACATAGAAACGATAACCAAATTTGACCTCTCGTTGGCCCTACTCGGTTTCCTGCCTAGGTTCCAGGAGATAAATGTCGTTAATTGAAAACTTCGGGGGTTGTATTTCTGAACCGTAGTCAGAGCGAGAATGTTTTGTTTATTGTGATCGTCCTCAAATATTATTATTAACACTTGTTTCCAAAGAAACTGAAATGTTTTTGGAATCTCTTGCAATGTGAAACGTTATTTTTATTTTTTATCATTACACCTTTTGTTCTGCATTTTACCCTTTATTTTCTCGTGCTTATACTTATCAGTTGACCATGTCTGTTCCGTGAGGCCGAAGTGGCGTTCGATTTGTTTATAGATTGGTATAATTATGGTTACTACTTACGTGCCACATACGTTTTCGGGTTCCCAAGTAGATCTGGTGATAGTGAGCCGCTCGGAATTCAGTTGCTCAATATTTTTCGTACTCACGCTGGAATTTATTATGTGCTGCAGGCTCAATCTGCTTTCGAAACGCCTGACTGCATTTTCCCAAGCACATCTACACCGCTATTACTTGATAACTGGTTAATTTGGATGTACTTTACCATCAAGTGACACATCGGCGTCTCGGGTACTGTAATCTCTTGCTTGTTCGGAGTGCCGGAGAATTGACTAAGTACTTATGAATGTTTGGTCGTGAGCATTGGGCTCAAGTACATTCCGCCTGAGGCCTGCTTTCTCATTCCAGATCTCGTTTGAGCACCGCTCTATCCGCGCCGTGCACACAAATCACGGTTGTGCCTTGTCACGGCATAATTTATACTTCACACTGGTTGGAATTTTGAAAGGAGGTGTTTTCGTCTGCAAGACGTATAAGTTGTCTGTAAGCTTATTGTTCGTCGAATCGATATCTAGTCCCCGTGATACTTTTTTGTGTTCTTTCATTATTCATGGTACATTTTGTCTGTTTCCAGTCTACTCATACTCGTCGTCTCTTATTCGCCTGGTGTCTTGTTCATTACATTTCTCATCCAGCCTCTCTGAGAACCAATCTTTGATTGCCATGCCTCCCTGGAGGAATATCTGGTTGATGATTGCTATCTCAATCAGCATGACTCTCCACTTCGCGATCCTCTACATTGAAGTATTTGCGGTGAGTTTCAACGTCTATATGTGTTCTCCGGACAACTGTGTTATCTACTTGAATGGCATACCCACGCACTATACTCACCACACTTTGCCACTTATGATCTGGAGTAAACTATATACGACACTACCATGTGATCCCTGTTTACTACTAGAATTCGTGGTCTATTGGTTACCATATTAAAACATTGTATCCACTGGGTTGATTGTATAAATAGCTCAAAGGCTTATCTAAATCTGTTTCAGTATGTACACGATAGACTGTCTTCTGGCCGACTGTCCGATTGCGAAATTCGCTGCCGTTAGTAATCTACTCGTTGTGCTGATAACTTTGTTACAGGGTTTAATTTTGGTTAGGAAGGAAGGAATTCAGAGGACAGCACTAGATGATCAGGCGTATTGTGAAAGCTTCCATCATTTTGTTGAGAACCATTCATTCATTTACAACAGCCACGAGTCTGACTAGAAAGTGCTGTTGCCTGGGCCGCCTCACCACAATAGTGACGTGGAATAACCTAGAGGTATACATATTCTAGGTTAGGAACCGTGCGCTTGGCGGTGACTTTAGTTAGAGACGGGCAATAGCGAAAGCGTTCCACTGTAGCTATCGTATTCCCAATAATTAATCAACTCACTTTTCATTCGACGGCTTTCCTTCTCGCCCACGTATTAGGTTCGTTTCAGTCACCTTCAATTCACTCAATCTTCTTTTTGTTCATAATGATAATTTTTTCTGCCCGGCATACTCTCACTTGTGGGCCTTATATAGTCGGCTCACAATCTGGATAGACTAAGGTGGAACCTACGGCGCTGTGACCGATACCCAAAACTACTTATACCGAATATTAAAACTGCTTAGGCGGATTAATGGAATAAAAATGCCAACGTTCATTGTTTGACAGTTAGCTGTGGGCCACCAGTTATAACACAGCATTCACCTCATTTGCCTCTTTAGTGCAGCTGAAAATTGAGCAGCAGTAATTTGTCCTATGAAACAGATAGTTGCATGCAACTCTGTGTTCCGATTGCGTATGCCACACGGTATTACTGAAATTAAATGTTCGTCATTTTATTTAGCAAGCAACTGTAAACTGATTATTTAGACCAACCCATGACTAGTGAAGAGGTAGTACGAAGTCTTGTGTACCCGCTGATAGGCACCAGTCATACTAAGCAAACTTTACATCCGGTTTACATTTTTTAAGCTATTCATACGAATTTTTTGTTCTTCACAAAGCAGCGCAATTGCATTCTGCTTGTCGGTGGCGGGCTATATGTTGTTTCTCTGTTTCCTTTAGTTCCTGTGCAACTTACATCAAATTGGTTGATTTTTTGTCTCATCTTTTCACAGCGGATTTTCCAAATCTCCGCTTTGAATGTCGCCGAGTGGTCCGCTGTTATTAAACTCTCGCTACCGGTTCTTCTACTGGATGAGACTCAGAAGGCGTTTGCGCGTTCATTTTCTGAACATCGTAGCCCGTTCTCCCAAATACCTGCACTTTCATTGATGTGGTTGGGCTATGCTGGCTTGATCTATCGCTTTCCGCTGTAATAAGAATCCGGACATATAAGCGCTTCTGTGTGTGTACACATTCTGTTTGTTCTTGTCTCTCCGATTGCCCTACCCCCCATTCCCAACCTTGTCTATTCTTTTCAGACGTGATTTTAATCGACCGCAGTGTTAGTTGTCGAACCTGAGATTTCCATAGCTTTTCATGCTTGGTTTCGTGCTGCCCAAGCTGTGGTTTTCCATCAGGTGAATGTACGAGACTGGCTTAGCCATTCATTCGATCTCCGTTCCTTTTCGAAATTGGCCAGTCTACCTTGTATATCAAACCCCATTGACTTTGCTCACTGCGTTGCCTATATCTTTGCTGTGGTACGAATTTCCTCTCTTCACTCATTATCCTCAACGTCACCGTCTACGTTTACACAACCTGTTTTTCAGGCTCTCATCTGATATGCTGATGTTCACTTTATCTCTGTTCGTTTCCGTCATTTGTACTAGATGTGCGCTTGTCTATAATTTTAGTAGTGCTTTTCAAAGCCTAACCATATGTGGCACGCTTTTCTCATCTGAACCTCATTCCAATCCAAATAAAGTAGTAGCGTCATTTATCTCTCCTGGTTATCTTCAAGTCAGTACATCCCATTTAGACCCTTCATATGTTTGGGTTTCTTTCATTAAGTCGTTTCAGTGATGATGCACTTGATCTGGCTAGTTTTTTGGCTTCAGTATTGTTCCTCCGTATACTCATTCTAAACCTCGGACGTGACCCTTATTTGTGGATCTGCTAATCAACCGGATCATCATTTATCCAGGGGATGGAAAACATTCAGTAGTCACTGCTTGTTGGCAATGGCTGTTTCTAGTGAGGGCGATGTGAACTTAGGTTTGGTTTGCCTTTTTCGGTGACCCGTTTCATTTTCATCATGATCATCAACAGCAAAGCATCAGTTGGTGACGTTGATGTTCGGTTGCCACACACCCACGGAGAACAAATTGGGCCCTAGTTTATCGGCAGACGAAGAGTAGAATTGTGACCTCTTTTCTAACTATTTCTTTGTGTTTGACTTCGACGTGTTTGCATTTGATTTGGGCGCTGATCCGCGCTCCGTTTTTTACCCCATCAAATTATCACTGAATTTCAAGCGATGATTGCTTAGGAACGATTCCCGAAGTTGTCTGGTTCTCTTTTGAAGAAAGTTATTTTGAAGAAACTCAACCAGGCCGGTACCGTGTCCAATTACATTGTGGTAATGATCGTATTTCAGCGTGAACGTTACTTAAAACTGGTTGGGGCAACCTATCGGGTTTCCATAGTCGTAATTACCTATTACTTGGTGTGCTTGCAGGCATGTCTAGTCCCTGTTTGTCTTTATCTGTATGATGTCTATAACGGGCATGTTTTACGTTTGCGACTGATAAGAGTAAACGAAATGTCAACATATCGCAATGTCTTTTCCATGTTCTGATGAAGTGATTAAAGGGAACTCAGTGTTTCAAGTAAGTAGTGGCCCCCAGAATCTACGGAGTTCTTTCCTACCAGATTCTTGAATTTTCGTTATTGGATTGAAAACAGCTTAGCGTCTGTTGTTGGGACCTGGGTTACTTTTTCGATTGTGGAAAAAGTATGTACTTCGGCATTGTAATCACTGGAATTTTACAGGTTAGTATAAGCTTGCAATGTTTGTGCACACCTGTATATGTGCTGGACGGTATTAAACGAGCATAGTGCTGACGATGAAAAAGATATGTATGAAAGCGTTCGTTTCAGAAACAGCAGGGATCAGCAATATAAAATATGATAAAGCGATGTATGATTAGGTAATGGGAACAAGCTTAACTCGGACGAGAACTGATGTGTAAATCAAGGTCACCTCAACAGTTAATAACTAGTTGACACTAGCACTAGAAGGTCCTACATCACTGAGATTTGTTCAGGAGATTCCACTCGACATCACGAATGCATACGTCAAGTCTTCCGATGATGTTGTCATGGGGATTCAACTAGGATGTTCCAGATTGAACAAGTTTCCCATACACTGAAAAAATGTCGTTTGCGTTCTAGTCAATTTACTACGTACTGAGATTTTAATGTTTGACGCGGACCAAGTGTAAAGATGTGCTCCACAGAATACGACCCAATGTAGGTCAAGGTAAGATAACGTCGATGGCTTGTGGAGACTCGGGCCAGTTTATGAAATCCTTCTGAGTAAGAATATGGAAGAAGTGTATTAGACAACACGAAAATCACGTTGACTTGTTTCTCATGTTCATTAGAGGAAACAGATGGAACCTTTGGGAAGATTACCAAGTCCGCCTTCAATGTGGAATTCTCGCTCCGGATCTATAAGATGGGGGCAAACAGTTGTATTTGCAAGAACAGAGTTGACTTCATTCTTAGGCGGACATGTCGAAAACAAGTGCGGATGTTCCTGGACCATCCTGTACTCCATCCAAAAAACTTCAAACACTATCCACTCTTCAGCGATAGGAATATCTTATCGAAACCACAACGTCCGAGGTGCGTTTTAGTTGAAAGTACTAGACTGAATTCTGGTGAACAACTTTTGTGGATAATGAACTTTTTATGAAAATAACCATACAACCATTATATGACCGCCCCCTTAGCCTGCAAACTCGCCTCAGGACAACTGCTCAGTGGGCCGTCCAGCTGTGCGCCATGACACATTTTTATACTCAGCGAGTCCACAGGTTTTCTGAAAGTGAGATTAGGACTACAGGTCAACCTGTCCATAACCTTAATCTGTGTAAGAACTATCCATTCCAGCTCCGTAATGTACCACGTGTGAATTTAAACGTTCTCGAGAAAATTGCAATCTCTTCCCGAGTTGCGGAAATGCAAAGTAACGGAATGTTTCACTGTCTGATCACCAGAACTTC
This sequence comes from Paragonimus heterotremus, assembly GCA_013368495.1. Classification (NCBI taxonomy): domain Eukaryota; kingdom Metazoa; phylum Platyhelminthes; class Trematoda; order Plagiorchiida; family Troglotrematidae; genus Paragonimus; species Paragonimus heterotremus. The sequence continues at coordinate 69,489 of LUCH01001256.1, read as the reverse complement.
ATGTACTCAGTACTACCTAATGAGACCAGTTCACTCGCACCGGAAGCTGAAAATCTCCATCATGTGTTCAGTAAACGTTGACTAAGGTACAGTCCCTCATTTCGAGCGTCAAGCCAATAGTCTGTGTCCACAACGGGACCATCCGGATTGTTTTCTCACCTGGATCACGAACTACAAGTGGTGACTTTGGGGATGTATCTGCTGTTTCAAGTCTAGTAAAAAAAAAACTTACGTTTTTGTTTAGCGTTCATCAGCCGTTTTATGGACAGTAAGTGTCGAGTTGAAATGCGTAGCACATCTTGTTACATCGAAGGTTTATCGTAGTACGTGCCATTTGTCTCACTTTTCTAAGACTGCTGGTCACCCTGTTGGCTTTGTCTACACGATGTTTCCGGTCTTTTCAGCCAGCGTGCGACTGCATTTCTATACATGTTTTCTGTAAATCCCCTGTGTATTCAGTTTTCCCTTATCGAAATCGATGATCTAATCCCACCCCATTGGCATTACGCGGACGTGCAAGTACGAATGAAAAGTTGTCGTTAGTCCAGGCGTGTCTTTTGTGACGGCAAAAGATGCCTAGTCTACAGAGTCGTTTGTCTCCCAACACCAGCTACAGTACACTTGTAACCACAGCAATCCCGTACACTATTTCACTCAGTTGATATGTCTCCGTATCTCTTATGAGTAGTACAACGTTGCTTTCATTGTTGACACGTCCCGCAAAGTATATGTACACATTTCCAATCATCATTCCCAATTTCCGGTCCCCTGACGTTCAGGACAGTTGTTAGCTGGTAGGTCTTTCGATTTGTTTCATGCCACCCATTAACGACGTTGTGTAGTCTGCAACGGTGTGTTAATAAATTCACAAACCATGGTAATTTTGACTGGATAATGACATATCTGACTTTGAAGTTACCTGACAGTTTTGTCACCGGTTAACCGGTGACCAGCACATCACCCTGATGGCACGATGACAACCTGAAGTGGTCGCATAACTTTGTCAGGACTACTTTTTGTATTTGTACAGTTTACCTTCTAATAAAGCATCTCGACGTTTAGACTACTATTTTATGATAACTTTTGTACGTTTGTCACAAAAGATGTTTGTCAATTTCCTAATACGATAGTGATGCTGGCATGGTGAGGGTTCGGCGATAACATGTATTTTGGTTGATGTAGTTTTTGCAGACATTACCGAACGGTTCCGTGACAAATTACCTATGCTAGTTTATTCTGGGTCAATTCCTGTCATGAACAAAGCATCCGGAGAATGACAATGGGGACGGAAACCAAGCAATCTAAGGAAAACGCAGTGAAACAAGCTTTTGTGACATCGTATAGTTAATACTGCTTACAAAGCAGACGATCTGGAACATGTGTTATGTGCCTTCAATGTGTGTTCCAAATAATCTGGTCTCACTCATCGTGTGAAACAAAAGGCTCCTTAGTTCCATTCATACTTCTTTGATTAGTTTTGTCTTCTATTTGTTGACAAATTTTCTGGGGTATTCCTCATCACTGTTGTGGTGAGCGGTAATTCAGACCACGGTACTTTCTGACCAGTTTCATGACCGTTGCGAATGAGTGAAATGAATCAACACCTTCAGAAACCTCGTGGGAATACCTTTGAAATTTCACACCTTTCCCGTCCTGAAAGATCCTTTTACTCATACCACTCATTCATAAATGTACACGACTGCGTGCCAAAAATGCTCTCTTCTATACTACTTACGGGCCAGTTGAACAACACTAGCTGAATTCTCAATAGCCGTTGCATATAGTTGTAACGTTTATTTATTTCAATGTGATATGATGGAGATAAATGGTCGGTGAATGAAGTGTTCATAAGAGGAGATTGTAAGCATTTAGTTCGAAGATCATCTCATTCAAGAAATTGCGACTTATTTGTGTGCGTACCGATGAATTTCAGCACTTCTATTCTTCTAAACTGTGTTCATATTTATGTGGATTCGAACTGACCTAAGACCGAACGGCGGCCGATCAGTGTGCTATTCAACTAGCGATCACGTAAACAGGTCTAGTCAAGTGTTATGAATCCAAACACTACACAGTAGGTTATGTAGTTGAGGAATGAACATGAATTAAAGACCGACGAAAATAAAACTAATTGGCTCACAGTAGTTCGTGGTGGTGCGCAGTTTTGGAGTCCCACCACACTGTATGGGGATAATTCCAGTGGGTTTGATCTGTTTTCCTGTTCCGAAAGGATTTCGAATCCATCACGTAGGTAATCGTCGAGACGGATTTATCCGTGAATAAACTGAAATAGTGTAACATGCAAGCCGGCCGTTTCTACTCTGTGCGTTACGCTTACGGACCGGTTTTGGATACCGGAGGACTGCGTTCTTCCGAAGTATGGGTTCCAGCAATAATCATATAAAAGGAAATAACACGAACAAGTGTGAACCCCAGACTCAGTAAGACGGGCACACAAGACATACACAAACGGTTACTAAAATGGCGCTAACAACACAGCAACACGCTTTTTTACACAATCCGTGTTCGCTTGCATCTTACAATAGACAGTAGCTTCCGTTAGCCTTCAACTTGCCAGAGGTTAGCGCACGGAGCATAGGATAAGCGAACGGCTAGTGACCTGCGGGAAGAAGTTTTTCTTTTTCGAATGCATGTCTTAAACACCGAATGCACTTAGGAGATGTAAAAGGTGCGAAAGATAAAACAGTTACAAAATGCAAAATGGTGTACAAACACTACACACGTACCTAGTCAAGCACCGCGATAAGTGAGTACTCAGTTAATATAAATCCCCTATATTCAACAAACAAAAGACAGGTGACGTTATATACTGAGGTCGCGTAATGACATGATTTCATTATGAAATTATGAGAACAGCAACTTTGAAAAGCGAAATCAACTGGTACATTTTCGTAGTTGATACCAAATGAATGAGATTGGGTTTGTATAAAACTGAGGACAAAATAAACCTGGCTACGTACAACTGAATGTTTTTATCCAGGTACAGAAATAAATTTGCAAAACTGTCCGATTTAGAGGATGAGCTTCGCCAACTAAAAGTTTTGACACAAAATTTGTAAGTTGTAATGTAATGAGAAACGATAAGCATCAACCAATTCTCCACAGAAAGTGCCAGTATGACGTGAAGGCTGCAAATATATAAAACTGAAAGCTACTGGTGACTAGTATTATTCGAGGGGGTGGGCACTTCCGTGCATTTTTAAATCGATTGATTATGATGTGGAATAGACAGTGACTTGACATGGCTGGTAGAGTCGTCACTGACAAAGTGTCCATGTCATGTTATTACCTTAGGTAAATTCTATACAATTCGCAGAAATAAAATCAAACATGACTTGTTATTGACATGCGGGGAATGGCAATCATGAATGAGTTTTACGTTTACTGATATCTGTTCGTATGTGGAACTGACACCGGTATGTTTGACTGTGACCAAACCAGTAATTCAGACAAGCTTTCAGACAATACGATCAAGGAAAATCTAGTAGACAGTCTGTAACTAGAAATCACATTTTCTACTAAGTGTTTTCTCACAGTTACTATGGGTGTTATAAATTGTGAGTGAGGATGCGATGATAGGGGTACTGTGAAGAAAACCACAGAGTCAGTGGAGATGACACAGTCACCATCAGGTGAAAGAACAGATAATTCAATTTGGAAGCTATTTAATGAATAATGGGAAAGTTTTTACAAACACCGATCAGAATATTTGGAGAACGAATGTCGGATTGAATGAGTGCAAATTGTAGCCACTTGGATGACCTCGTCACATTGACCCGACCAGTCTTCATTCACCAAAACTATCACGTTCAAGTCAACGCTATAAATTCGGTGTATTTGTTTCCTCAATACGACCAGAGCTACGAGCTATTAACAATGCTAGTCTTAGTGCCACTCAAAAATTATGTTGTACGTCGTCTCTCATGTCTTCTGGTTTCGATTCTGTCATTCAGCTCTACTTAACATACGCCACCATTCTAATATAGTTCCTAGTTGTCCACAGCACATTACGTACAGGGTTCAACCTGCAAGATTTGTCTGATTCAATACAGCCTACGAATAATTCGGTCGTGCCTAATGTGAGGTTATTGGCGTAGTGGTCATCACGGTTGCCTCAAGAAAGCGTGGCCGGAGTTCTAGTCCCGCCCGTGGCATGGATATGCACTACTGACGAGCTCTAATGGGAGTGAAACTCGAGTCTAGTGCTTCTCTTCGATAGGGGCCGACTGGAGGGTCTATAGGAATGCGACGACTGCGATCAATTGTGTGTGATCTTCGATCTGTATGAAAACCAAAATCCCCTTCTACTCATCGACAATCTTTGTTGTCCATCTCGCTGGTTAGCATGCTACGCGCGCGGTCGCGTCTATCAGTCAGAATTCCAGTCCAGAACATCACCGGTTTCGATCACATGTCGTGTGCACTTCTGCCCGGTTTGTGCGTGTGACAAACACCTTCTATCGAGGTTTTTCCGCCTGCCATTCTTCGTCTGTTGGTCCGGTCTCGTTGGGCGATGGTTCGTTCGGTCGCTAGTGTTGTCCGCAATCTATCCACTGTCTGCTTTGACCGTGTTGAGATATTCCTTCGAGTGTTGGGATAATCGCGCCCCCGATCTGGTCGTCCATCCCATTTTGCCTGTCATGTCTCGTCCGTTGGTTCGATTCAGCTGAGCGATGGTTCATCCGATCGCCGATACTTACCTTGATCCACTCGCTGTGTGTTTTTGGACATGCCTCGCCGCCGCGTTGAGGTATTTTGCCTAGTGTTGGAATATTCACACCTTCGGTTTGATAATCCATCACAATTCCTTGAGGTTTTACTTAACATGTCAGGAAAATGAAAGTCGAAACGAGACGATTAAGTCTTATGGTTTGGACACGAGAAGCAATACTGTTAGGCAGAATTAGAACTGATGTTTGACCAGAGAATATGTCACACGATCAATGCTAAATGCTTCTGGAGTTAATCAAAAACTGAAAGCGATTAGAAAATGAAGATCTAAAGCAATTGATTGCTTAAATCACAGTAATCGAAATCCGGTGCGAAATGAACTTTATGTTGGTAATAATCATGTCACCACACAGATTCTGTTTGAAAAGGTTTCTGAGCAAAGCAGTATAATTGTCTGATCTACGTGTCACTAAACATCTTCAAGAAACTGATTTACTAGGGTACTAAACGTTAAATCGAATATCATTCCATTATTATTTAACGAGACTAATTCAAGAAATCTGCGATGTGAAAGCGAAAGGCCTATATGGATTATATGCGAGTGCCGGGAAAACAGCCCTCTGGGGTCGCTGCGTCAGTTAACCTTGGGAAAGGGATTCACGATCGTGCGAGGGCGAGTATCACATTTGAACGAGACTAAACACTAAACGAACGCGGACAACTGGCACAAACATTGGCGAACGCACAACGCGAATTCACTCTGCTTCCGACTGGCTCCATATTCCGACATGCAAACTGATAAAGCAAGCTCAAGGTAGACAATGTATTCCGTTACCGGATCCTGTGCGATTTTACATGAAATGCTTATTCACATTTATAGAAGTAAATAATCATATGGCTGCATGAGGGCTCGAAGATATGTGTGAATTTCACACCGATCAACATCTCAGTAAAATCTTTGGATGTTAGAATTCTAGCAGCGGAATCATGTTCCTTGTGCTCCGTTTATCTTAACCTTGAAGCAATCACGCTTTGCCGACACTATCCATGATCTGCATGCCACAGAAAGGTTTCGAGTTGTTCCTGTGCTTGTTGGAAATCAACCTGAGGCAATCTACAGGGTTTTGGCCATCCGTCTCACTGTGAATGTCTATTCTGTGCAAAAGTGTTGTGTGCTTACAAAACAGATTGTTACAGATCAGTCATAATTACTTTGGCCGTATACAAACGTTTGACTATGTCCCTGTGAGGCAACATTCAATCACATTTCTGTCTTACTCAGATCAACTAAGTTATTTCCGGTGTTCACAGTAATGTCATATTTTGGATGCTGATGAAATATTGCTTGATCTCAACTGAGCACTATTCACATCCGATTGAGGCTTTTTTTTACTGAAGTAGACCTTTTAGTCGTTTTTTACGTACAGCCAGGTTTAGTTGACCTTCCAGCTCTGACATTCTAGTAGTGTCTAATATGAAGTCAACAACCCAAATGGAAGCTCAAATCTCCGTTTTGGCAGACTCACTAGGGACAAGCCCTAATGCTGGTAAAACTCGAGTTTAGTATCACTTTTGGAAGGACCCTGCAAAATCCCTTTATGAATACAAAAGGTGCATTTGACTGTGCGTGGTATGCACCTTGTCTCACATTTTAGCAAAAGTTTACTACTGCTTTGTTTCACGACAAGTTATGGTGAAATATGTGCTGTTTTGTTCGCTTCCGAAGAGGTAATTAGAAATCCATGTCTATCAAATCAGCATCTCTGTTTCTATTAAAATAGTCCAATAAATGCTCTTAATAAGACGTACACTGAATTCGTGATTCAATGCAAAAATGACTCGATAGGAGTGGTTGCACGTTCTTAGGCAAGATTTAAAAAATCCCTTCACAACTCCCTAGATGACTTAGAGATTTAACAAGAACTAGAAAATCCCAAGGCAAAAAATGAATGGAAACCAAACAGGGATACAGTAGAACAGAAGAACACATGCGTTGAATAATATGAACTGGGGAATACTTTAGATGCTATACACAAGATGGTGCTAGTGTGATAGTGAAAGTTGTTCACTGAATAAATATACCATGTCATTTAAGGAATACTTGTCATCTCCAGATTGTACGTGCACAGAAACCGAGGTCCCGCCTTGAGTTGAAAAAGGTAGATATCATCTAAAATCATTATAGTAACTTCTGATATAGGACTAAATGGTGGGAACTTGGTAGAGAGTGGCATTTTATTAAGTAAGTGCACTAAATTAACAATTCCCTGAAGCGAAATGGAAATACAAATAAGTAGGCGACCGAACAGATACAAAATTTACAACAGGTCTCATGTAAAGCTGTAGGACACCGATAAGCATTAATAACTAGGTAGACTAAAGCACTGTCCACCAATAGCACGAACAATCCGGAACGGTATATGGAGCCACTGGAGAGTAGAAGACACTAAGCACGAAAACATGATCGCATAAATCCAACGGTCAGTGGGTAAACTTTCTCAAAATCTTGTGTACATGGTGAACTGGTAGTTTGGGAAGCAATTTACACGTTGTACAACAGGTAAACCTGAGTTGTCTACAGGTCTTTACAGCATCTTCACAGCTAACTTGCGAAGCTACGCATTGGTTATTATTGTTCCTACCCAAAGGAGCCACAGTATATGCAACCAGTTGGTTTCCAGTTAGCCGAATACACGTAGTTCGATAGCCTATATTATAAAACTGTATTTAAACTGTCCACCAGTTTTCCTCCAGCCTGAAATTGTGTGACTTATTTTTAGTGTTCCGAATCTTGACTACCATTATTCCCGTTGTTCAAGGGTTACGTTCAAATAAAATTTTGGCGATTCGCGGAAATGGTATGTCCTTACTTTTGGACACGGACGTTTTCTGGTACTTGAAATATGTATACATTTTTTCCTGTCAAATCACAAGCCAGGCGTTGCACCTGCACTGTGATCGCGGTATTCAACAAAACAGAAGCCAAACAGACCGCATCCGATCGATTGTTATTTGAGTTGTGCCTTCCATACAGAAATCATACGTGTTTACTAAAACTTGCACACGTTCGTGTACACTAACTGAAAAAGCACTCAGACTTAATCAGAAAAGCAAACATTGATGAAGCTGGTTCGCAATCGGTTAGACCTATTCTGATCAAAAATAGTGTGTCAGTGATCAACATGGAAAAATATTTTTTAAAACTCGATCGATAATTTTCACAATAAAATGAGCTTTCGACCTACACGTAGGTTGAGAAATTGGATGGATAGAAATTTCACTGAAATCTGTTTATTTCTAAGACTTTGAACATTTAATAAGTTAATATTCTGATATTTGACTTTATGCTTTCTTATTAATATCTAATCTATAGTGAGTGCCAACTGATAAAATGTCACGAACGTTAATTTTGTTTGCATGTGGCAGGAACAAAATTGAAAACGAAAATATTTACACAAATCAAATGTTATGGAAACTCACATTTTTAACTAAAAGTCGTCTGTTTCATTTAACTTCTTGGCCAGTGGCAGTTACGGCAGTTTTCCATTTTGAAGGGAAGAAAAAGAGGTAAAAATAAGTCAGCTTTTCATTTCACAAAAATCCGGTTATCTAAGAAGTTCAACCTTCAATCCACACCACAGGTTGGTCGTCATGGCAACCAGTGAGTTGTTCCATAATCGACTTAAGTTTGCCACCACTTGAGGCATTTCTTTGTACAATCATTTCTTTTATTGCGGAGGATTGTCAAAAATATGAAATTGAAAACTACAAATGATGGATGTTTGGATAACTTCAGATCACCAGAACAGTGTTAAAACGGTGGAGTCAAAGTAGGACCATTCAGTGATGACTGGCCAGCTAGTGTTGGACACAGTCAGTAATCAACTTGTGCATCGATAAAGGGACTTTTTTAGATTTTTGCTTTGTTACTAGTTTATTTTGCCCGTCAAGCTTTCCGCAAGAGTGAAACTATCGCATCCGTTATCTGAATACAAGCGTATTGCGAAACAAATGCTTGGTAACACTGATGCTAATCAATGTAAATTGAGCAACATTCACAAATGACTGCAACTATCGCATTTCTATAGATTTTCCAGTCATTCTCTTTCGAAAAGTAGCATTTAACTTCGGTCCTGTTCTTGTTTAAGGTCGTCAGTAGTTCATCCCCTTGGCAAAGTTACCTGCTACTCATCGATAAACAAAACATCGCTTAACAGGTTAATTAATTCTGTGATTTCAACTTGGAGAGAAGTCCTGTGTCTCCCCTTACAGCGATCTGGCAATATGAACATTGTTCATAGAAGAATATGGCTAAACGTTCATATATGATAATTCAGTCATGCCTAATGTGAGGTCAATGGAGCAGTAGTAAACACGGATACATTATGAAAGTGTGGCTGAAGTTCTAATCTCGGTCATGATAAGGATGTGCACTGTTGACGAACTCTAATGAGAGCGAAACTCGAGTCTAGTGCTCCTTTCTGAAAAGTACTCTCTATGGGTTTGTGAAGGCTCCAGTCAATTATGAGTCAGATTTAACTTATACTACCTAAAGTCCCCCTCTGTTTACCAGCGAAAATGATGATAGTCTTATCCTGGGTAGGTATACTATGTTTATGTTTATACTATGTTTATTCCTAAAGCCAATTCTCAATTCGCGTTCATTGAAGTTGGAACACCGGTTCTGCCCTCAAGCTTTCTGTGATGTCTGACGTTGACAAACTTCGTCGTACGACGTAGTGCAAGCGACAAACTGTCATCTGCTCACCTCAGTAAACCTGGTAAATGAACAGTACAATGATGCTACAGTTCGGCTGGAGTTGCAACAGTGACGCGTTGCAGATTTAGCTACTGATAGTGGGACGTGTTAAAGTTGATCACAACGATAAAATACTGTTTTTGTATATGTTTAGACACATAAATATATGTTTGCAAATATGCAGTTTAAAAAAATATTGTTTTCTACTAATTGATGTCAGGTTAAACTAGGACGAACATGCATAACACTGTGATAAAAAGCCGATGTTTGTCTTGGTGCCAGCAGTACTTCAGCGATGTATACAGCTGGCTGTTTTTGGAACAGCAACACCCATATACTGTTTTATTTAATTTAGAAAGAGAAGTCGGAATGTAGATGGACTGTAAGTGTTCAGAGGGAATAAAAACTGCCCATCCGTGCCGATACGTGTACGCTCACTTGGGTGATCAGTTATACCAGGGACTTCTTGGAAGCAGAGGACCGTCAATCACTATAGAGTGTAATAATGTTTACGTCAAGGTAATTCTGGGCGGGCTTTAACCAAATACGGTGCCTTAGTATAACTTGGTCACAAGTTTAAGATTACGGGCAAGTAACCAGCAAATATGTGATGATAGCGTGAAAAGACACTGTGACTTGCCACTAGTTCACTTCGCGATGCATGGGTCGCTTTTTTTTCTGTTGAAGCGCACAACTATAGTGGGTGCAAAACAATTACTCCATCTTAAGGCATTCCCACATATCAGAACAGCGAAATTTCGTTTCCAATAAGGTTGGACTGAAAGAGGGCAGCAGTGGATTTGCAAACCTGTATATAAATCAACTGTCCAGAGATACACGAGCAAAATTAGAACTCCATCTAGTAGATCACATCATGGGAACACTAGCCGAAGTGTGCCTTCTCACAGAAAATTGGACAGAACTAGTGGGACGTTCATCAACATGCGCCCACGTGATCGCCTTTCGACAGCGATTTGCTGTTCGCTTATGGATCTCATCATGATGTATACTATTTCTGTCAAAAATGTACATTGTTGTGAAATAGTATTTGATCACCGAAATCTTTGTCAATATTAACGGCAACTGGTCATCAGTATGTGACCAGCCAAGGACTGTTCCTGTTCTTCAAACTGGGGTTAGAATGCTACGTTTTATCACCTACGATGGTATGATTTGATGCTAATGGCTTAATATTTGAGAAAATCAATTTTGATTGGAATATATCTGATAAGGAACAGCATAAGTGTGTCCGATCAACCTGGACCCCAGTTCTGATTGTCTGAAAGATAGATGTTAAAGTTAGAAGTGAACTGCTCTCTTACAAATGATTCTTACTTTTGGCCTCAGGTTCAATTATGTCCTTAAAACAACGCGGATGATGAATACTACCTGTAGGAAATATGCAAAACCACGATCTACCTCACGATTCTAGGCCACCAAAAACTACCACACCACGGACTATGCGTTTCTGATGAATTTTGAAGCAAAAACGCTTTCACCTGAGTGATCGTACTTCCTATTAGTGAAGAATCACCTGGAAGGTTCAGGCAGATACTGTAGACGTTCCTGTTTTTAAGCACTTTTTGCCATCTGTATTGTTTTACAGAAACATTTGGTTACTGATGAGTAGTAGGGGACTATGTTTTTCATATAAAATGAACATCATCCACACTCGATCGCAGTTGTCGCATTCCAATAGACTTTCGAGTCAGCCCCTTTCGAAAAGAAGCACTAGACTCGAGTTTTGCTCTCACTAGAGCTGGTCAGTACTGCATATCCTTGCCACGGCGGGGACTACAACTTTGGCCACGCTTTTCATGAGAAAACCGTGTTTACCACTACGTTATTCACCTCACATTAGGCACTAATGACGAGCCCTAACAAGAGTGAAACTCGGGTTTAGTGCTTCTTTTCGAAAGGGGCCGACTGGAAAGTCTGTCGGAATGAGAAAGCTGCGATCAATTGTGCATGATGTCCAATTTATATGAAAACAGTTGAACCCAAAAATAAGCGACGAATATTATTTGCAACTGAGGTATAGTATTCAAGTTTCAGTATTAACTGTTCGTATGATAGAAAGTGTAATCGAACTACAGCGGATGTGTTCACCTAAAAAGTGACAAAAGCAGGAGTTCATTGGTGTGCTTCAGGCATTAACTCGATGCAACTGCACACTACCTATGTTAGCTTACCTTGGAACTGCATGACCTTAAAAATTGATATGCAAAAAAAACACCCTGCATACTCTACTTTATTCAAACAAACCGATCAAGTGATCAGTTTATGCACACTCAAGCCTTACATATATCGCGATTTTAAGAATGTCCACATAAACCGTACATTCCAATCTGGTTGAATTTATTTGCTGTATAAGTTAGATTCTGGTATTATATACTACTTGAATGTAACATATTGTAACAAAAGGGCGTCCAATAAAGCATAATCTTTATTGTCCATCTCGCTGGTTGCCATGCTACACACGCGCTCGCGTCTATCAGTCACAAGTCCAGTTCGGAACATCACCGGGTTCCGATCACATGTCGTGTGCACTTCTGCCTGGTTTGTGCGTGTGACAAACACCTTCTATCAAGGCTTTTCCGCCTGCCATTCTTCGTCCGTTGGTCCGGTCTCGTTGGGCGATGGTTCGTTCGGTCGCTAGTGTTGTCCGCAATCTATCCACTGTCTGCTTTGACCGTGTTGAGATATTCCTTC
>LUCH01001256.1:31621-55394 GCA_013368495.1 Paragonimus heterotremus | reverse complement strand
TCGTTCCTCTGGATTGTTGGGTGGATTCAGTATGAGCCACGGGGCGGGGTGGGAAACAGAGTCCAAATGTGAAATTTCCGAGCTCCTGGCGTGGCTTCGTAGCTCAGCTGATAGAGCGCTTGCCGCGTAGAGGCATGGTGTTTCTGTCGCTGGTTCGAATCCAGCCGAAGCTCTGATTTTTCACAGTTGGGTCTCATCTAAAATCACTAATCTGCCAAACTACTCATTAGTAAAAACCACATAGACATTTTTATTGAAATTGTTTAGGGTGTCGCGAAGAATACCGATGAATGTCAAAGGAATAGATGATGATTTACTAGACGATGAACCAGTCAAGCGGAAGTTCTATGTTACCACAGAAGTGGCACAGATATAAGGGTTAACTGATAAGGTTTTCAACTTCTTGGACATACTTATCGGACAGGTACATCGAATGCACTACTGAGTTCAGCACCACTGTGGCAACATACATTGCCAAAATGATGCTCGAAAAGCGATGCACAATTTATTACCTTTTTTGCAAACAAACCATTCCGAATTAGACGGTTAGTATATTCAGAAACTCATCGAGCCCGCTTTCATATGTTCAAAATGGTAAGTACTAGACGAAATAAAGAAGAATATGCTAGCTTAATTAAAGCTCAACGAGAGTAGTGATGCAGTGACCTATTTCGTTAAACGATGCACACAGAGCAATCCCAATACTCCAGGTATCCATGAGCACCTGTGCGAATATATATGTGTTCAAGTCCTGTGAATGTAGTCTGACTAATTTCCCAATGAGCGAAATGTTCTTACTCCGATTGTGTTCCCATAATAATTCTTACGGAGCGCCATCTGATTGGTTAGGCCGGTGACTAGCGTTCGTCATTGTCAGCCATCCTGCTGATCTGAATCCGACAATGGTATCGAGTAGGCGAAGATAGGATTGCACCAATCATGCCAATATCCCATACAGACACTATATATTTCGAAACGATCGCCTACACGTATGACGGAGGTACTGTACAACGAGTAATTAACTGACCAGCATAAAGAAATATAATCTTGTGTCAGTGGTGTGGTTAGTAGATGATTTTATCCTCACGTATGCTTGTGAACACAATAAGCGAGCATAAAAACGTCATCCACTGTAGGTCCACACCAAAAATAAACATTTATGCCCTACTGAATGTCCAAAATATACTTCACAGTGTATACTACTAAAACTTGAAGTTCAACGATTCCAATTTTTGTGTATCCACTTTTGTCTAGTTTCACATTGAACATAGAATGTTTTACGAGATAAATTGCATGGACGCAGAAAACAATGAGTAAAAACTATTGAAAATAAACGACACCGTCGTTCTGGCTTAATTTAACCGATAAAGGAAACGGCTGCACAATCAAAATGTCTTTTCAACTGAAACAAGACCAAAAATCATTGAATTTAACTTTAGCTGTTATGTGACACAACTAACCTATTTGTGTTCAGGACAAGAAGAACGTCTGCTTCACAATGCTGTGAGGTATAACCCTGCATTGTGTACAACAACCTCCAGACCTAAGGGACACCACGTTATAAAACAAAATAAATCATACTACTCAAGACTGTTTTCGATTTGCAATAGTCCAAACCACTATATGTAGCAGACGTTCTCATGCATTATCTTTTGTTCCCTCGAAGTGCACGAATTATGGCCATTTAGCGAATATATCGATCAGCTAAATTCAAATCCGCATAAAAAGCTGCCGAAGAAACTAGATTTAAGTCAAACAGTTGCGGATGTTCTGTGTGAGTATCGCAACTACTAATGAGTAGTCAAACGTTTTGAGTGGGATATTTATTTTAACCAATAACTGAGCAAATTTCATAAGATACAAGGCTCTCCTACGGAGCAACCTCAACAATGGACAGAATCAACGAGAAAGGTTTCTTTCCAAGATTATAAAATCTTAACGGTGGCCTCATGGTGCCAATAGTACCCCCACCCTCAACAGCAGCAAACGGTCACTGGTCCACACTGACATATTTTTTCACGCAAGAGAACTGTCACACCGTCCTACAGTCTAACTCTCTTATTTATCACCAACACGATTATTGGCTAAGCTTGTTATTATGCTTCATAATTTTGTTTGTCTGAATGCCGTATATTTTGGAGTTTTCGTGTGGTTAGTTGTTTAGGCTTTGACGCACAGCCAACGATTTCGTATCGCTGTCGAAAACTTATTGAAATCGTCTGAAATGGTCCAATTGTTAACAATTTCATTTTGTATGCTGAACGTACGGAAAACAGCGAGATGTCTCTAACTACGGAAGAAAAGAGTAGATTACTACGGCAGTGCACCAGAGCAGAATCTGTTTAAAACACTGCTTTTCAGTTTGGAATCCGGTTCTCTAAAATCATCAACATCGTTGAGAAAGACACAATGAAGAGTTCAGCAGGAGAAGCGGTTCACAAAATTGAAGGATAAGTATACACTCAAAAAGCTGCCCCTAATTGGATGCAGTTGAACTATTCGGTCATTGTTTTATACGTGCTGGGGATCATTGTTACCAAAACAGCAACCGAGAAGACAGGGAAATAAACTAGGGAATTGCCACCATTCCTTATTGTGGTTACAGGATTCCCCATTTAGGACAGATGCTGACTGATTACGTCCGTGTCTGTGGACAAGCCAGAGAAAATTTTTTGGCATACCAGTTCGAAGTCAATGGTAATCCCGTGGTGAAGTGACGGTAATCTGGCAGTGGGAGTGAAGGAGAGGAAATCTAATCTGACGTCGGTGAATTATGTGTCCACTGAATGATAGCACGTGTAGTCAAAAATTCAGCAGAATTTCGTCCGACATATACACAGCATATATATTGCATGCATATATATATATATTACATTTGACTCGTGTTCTGTAGCAACCTAATAGGAATTCATCCTTCTAGGTGCATTCAGAATTTTAACAAAGATTCTGCTGACTGGTTTTGATAATCAGTTTGATCCCCATGCTGCAATAGTGAGACCCACTGATGTTTGAATGTGCTATAAGTCTACTGAAGTAGACACACTGACTGGAATTCTGTATAAGAACTTTTATTGCTAGCTTGATAAGTAAAGAATATACGCATAACATTCAGTCAGAAATCACGCTGATCAAATTATCTTCTCCGGTGGATTATGGACTGAGTCACAGATTATCTAGACTGCTTCGAAACACTTGAATTGAACATAATCTTAAAATTAGTTCTGTCTAGTCTGTGCTAATAATCAGTATTTAATTAAACCGATCTGTGCCCTTATTGTCTACTCTGTTTTTCTGTGCAGCTGCTCAGCAAAAAATACAGATCACCTTAAAGTTGCACACAGTTGGCAAAACTTCCAATCTGTTTACTGTCAGGACAAGCGACCAAAGAAGATCGATTCCCACTTTTCACTCTGCAGAACAGTGGTGCTCAGCTGGTAGTTTGTGTGTCCGTTAGGGACACGCGTTTCATATCACTCGTCCGGATGTAGCAGTGGGAAATATTTTCAGGGCTACATCACTTCTAAAAGGGTACCCGACTGTTTAGATATGACCTTCTGGATGTAACAGAGGTTAATTTCGTACACAAATTCTTGAAACCAATGGGTTAACAGAACGCACGCAGAATATGCCTGATAGTACCGTCCACAATGGTTTCTGAACAGAATTTTTCTCTGAACTTCCACAATGCCCCGTTTTACTTCAGTGATAAATTAGAGCCTCAACTTTTAGAAATGGAATCTTAACAAGTTAACAATCGTGAACTGTATGGTGATGCTTTACGCTCAAGCATCTTCACACTATTTGTAGTTAACAATTCGAAAGTAAAGCTCTGATGGTCAAACGATATGAACGATGATATTTAATGGCATTCGTATTATGATACCGACTACAGTGTGATACACTTAACGAGGAGACAAAGGTTATGCAGTATCCACCATCTGAGGATGAACTGTTACAATCCGGAAGAAATTTTAAACCAATATTATCATGTAATCATCGACTATTACACCAAAAGTCATTCCGTGACCAGTAAGTCTGACCAAGAACGCGCTGTTCTATTAGATATACTTAGGCCTAATCGGTATGAAGTAGTAAATACATCATATCGACAACTATTGCCTTTTTCGAGTCTACACTTTTATGGAATGAACCTGTTGTACTGTTGTGAGTGCTTTACCGCACAACATTGACGATCTTTATTTCTGTCGCACTTATCAGGTCTGCATATGCAGATACACACAAAGAAGAGACGGTTTATCGCACAGTTTTATAATGAAATGATATAGAACGTACACTTTATGGACATTGTGCATACAGTGCATAATTGTAGCTGGTCTTCCAGGGGATGGCTGCTGATACTGCGGGGTACTGTGCTGAACATCAACAATCTGATTACATGAGTTGATTACAAACAGCCAATCCACAACTAAGTTAGCTGAGGGGATTTCACTATTTTTGAGGCGCTGATGTTGTTAACCCCACTCACTAAAAAGTGATGTTCAGTTTACCCTAACAAAAATCCCGTAATAATTACCGGTACCTTAAATGTCGCCCAAACAGTTTTACGATTTGTGTGAATTCAACTTCTGAGTAGATCGTGATCGTATGTATGTAGATTTAACTTAACAAACAACTGCTATGTCTCATTCCGAAGCGATTGGGCATTGTGAGCATTAATCATAAGAAAATATGGCTGAGCGTTCACATATGATAACTCGGTTGTGCCTAATTTGAGGTCAGTGGCACAGTGATCAAAACGGTTACCTCAAGAAAAAGTGGCCGGAGTGCTAATTTTGGCCGTGACAAGGATGTGAACGACTGAAGAATGAGAAGCAAAACTCGAGTCCGGTGCTTCTTTTCAGATGAAGCTATCTGAAGAGTATACGTGAATGTAGGACCTACAGTTAATTTTGGGTGCTGTTCAGTGTTATTATCCCAAATTCAATGCCACCACTCAACAGTCGCTTTCAAACAATAACTACAATGAAACCTGTTGGAGTTCCCAAATTAGACCACTGTTACTGGAAACTCACAAAGTAAACTGATTCACGGAACTGTCAGTTCGCTACCAACACACGTTGTAAATCAACCGAGATTGATTTCATTCATGTTTTCTTTTACAGTACGACATCTTGAAACATGAACCGAGGAAATATTGAGTATTACTGCGCTCACAAATGGGTTGAAAATACAACAGTAGTGTACAGGTAATAACCGTACACAATCAAACCATTTAAATGTGTGACTGAACCGTAGGTCAACAGTGAATCAGACATAATTTCGGTATGGATTGATTTCCAAATGATCGAAAATAGATATTTATTTGAAAGGTCACTGTAAACTTGGAAGGATAGTAAATGTTGTGACCTTCTGGCGTTTAGTGTAGAACTTCATTTTTATACTGAGTGAGTACACTTAACTGTTCCAAACAGCTCCGTAAACGTTCCCATAAAGCTTATTTTCACCTACATAAGTAAAATATAGAAATGCCCAATTCTACATGATGATTTTCTTATCAAGTGAATATATACTCCCTGGTATGCTCCAGAAAACTGATATTGCTTGAAAAAGTGACGATCAATTGGACCAGATTGATCGTAAATTATTGATCACGTTAATGATTGATGGTGAAGCGAGATTTGTGAGCTTGGCCACTTTGAACAATAAGCATCTTGGAAAATAGATAGGATTGATTAAGTTGACAAAAAACCGCGATAGTTGTTGATTTGAGTAAAAAAATAACCAATGTGCAATTAAGCTGATGTGTGTCAAAAGAAGACATACGGAAGTTAGTGAAAGTAACCAAAATGTCAAACTGAACTGCGAAGCCTAAGATTTATAACGAAAGCCTGACCTGGTTGGCTATCAGATAGGTCTGGCAGTTTTATTCTTACTCAAAAGACATGTTTAGTTGACAGTGAACTTCATATCATGAAACGAATCACTTATATCCCATTGATTCAGTTAGAATATGGCCAACTGAACAGGGCTTCGCTTTATTCAGTAGCTCAAATGCCCAGTCCAACTGGAAGGACCAAATATTAAAATGATGAAGTGCAGAAAATGCAATATGAATGAGTTTTTTCATTGCAGAGAAGCTGTGGTGAGTCTGCTGTGCACAGCAATACTTGAAAAGACAGGCAAGTTTCCCTGGAATTTAGAAAAGAGACACTATGCTTTTAGTGTCGTTGATGCTGAGATTCAAGCCAGTATTTCGTTCCTGCGAGGGTTTGTCTTTGTTTGAACTGAACAGATGCAGCAGGATGTTTGACTATATTGAGAGATGGATTGAGAGTAGCACAATGTTGCAAGCAAACTTTAATACTCTACGTTTTGATCACCTCTGGTGGTTGCACTTCAAACTTGGCACCGTCAATTCTAGTGCAGAAGACCTTGGCGACCATAGAACATACAAACATCGTTCAAACTAGTAGCTGTCATAATAACCAACTATAATCGACTGTTTAATGACTTTTAGATGAGATCCAATTGTGAAAAGTCAGGGCTACGGCTGGATTCGAACAAGCAACAGCAACAACACGCCTACACCATGGCTACCTATTATTTCCTATGTATAGTGATAGCTGTATTTTGCCTGGATTATGATTTCTTTAATTAAACACGGACCATGAAATTAGGACTTCTTGATCAACACGGGAACTTCCAAAGCATCCCACCCAAGGTAATTGTAATATTGTAGCAAAGCATGTATGTGCCACAAAACAAGTTAGGTGACGTGAAAGAAATCTACCTCCGAGAACATGAAATTATTTTTTTTAGTAGTGCACGGCTGTCGTATCGATGCCCCGACGACAGCAGCTACGATAACAGGGGTATACGTGTACCCCACTAGTGTATGTGCGTTCAAGCATCAGTAAGTACACATATATCCAAGACTGCTTTGTTTTATCCCACAAACAGTTAAAAAGTATGACACATCTGATGATCTTCATCAGTTTATGTCCAAATCATAATTTTGTAAATTTTGTAGTTGCTTCCAAAATCATTCGATGTAAGCTGCGCGCGATCCATATACCTTCCCACATCTAGAAAAATTGAGTAGGACAGCATATACGAAGTTGTAATTAGCCTGCAATTTGTTTTTACTGGCTGCGATTTATCAGAGATGATGACATAAACTTCGTTGAATCCGAAGAGAAAGTTTGCTATCGGAAACATGAAATGTAAATTGTACATGATAACTAACGATTTATGTGTAGTCTGAGCGAACTGTACAGATGCGATTCTTCAACTCTCATGGGTGAGAATTAAGGTTTGAGGACAAGATCCAGTAGGGTGGGTATCACGCTTTTTTCACCCTGCCGGCCAAACAGGAAGGTGTGTATGATGGATTTTTTTGGAGGACACGGTTATAGTATCTATTAGCAAAATTTCTGTACCGACAAAAGACCAGAAGACTGATTGACGCGCAAGAACGGACAGCAGTGATGGACGAATGTTTACGGAATTAAGGTAAGTTTTGACAAAGTATTCGTCATATCGTCTTGTCAGCTGCCTGTACTGGATAACGAATTGGATGATGAGCTTGGAAAAATGAAGCTGTTTATTATCAGGTTAGCGTACAAGGACTAACACCAGAGTGACGTAAGAATCGCTTGCTAATCCCTTCATATCTTGTTGATTGCTCTGAAGTAACCAGGTGTGCTTCTCAAACGATTCCTGCTCTAGTTTCGCATTTGCAGATATATTGGACTTCACTTAAAAACAGTTGTTGCAAAAAGCGATTCGAATTAAAACGACCTTGACAAAGTACAACTGAAATATATGGGAGATCAACAGGAATGAAGTTCCAGTTAGGAAGTCCATTGAAAAGTGTGTGCTTTTCGGGGCTGATACACTTGTGTATCCAAGGCTCTTTTCGTATTTGTTGAAGTTCGTCTGGAACGTTTGTCATCTTGTGTTTGTTATAATGCGTAGCGATGAATTCGTTGAGACATATTTAGTTGGTTTGTAGAAAGCCGACTCTAAATTTGCCTTTACTTGTCTTTACTGTGTACAGCAAACAATCAAGATGGATTTTGTGTCATAACCGCACATAAAACGTTTGCCTTCTTTCTTTATGTAACTATCATTTCTTATCTATTAGAGTTTTTTTCTTATCTTTGTTTAACAAGTTCTCACAGTCGAGTGAACTCATTTCCTGTTAATTGATGATTATTTGTGGAAGCTTGTCTGATTATTCTCTTTTGAAAGATTTTGCTTGATAGTTTTTGCATCCAATTGATTCACATTCAAGGTGAGGCAGTACCTTTATTGCAATTTTACTAAAAACTACCGTATAAATTCCTATCTTCCAGGTCGTCTTTTCTGACGCTTTTTAGACTTGGAAGATTGTCCCATTAACCCGACTGTATGAGTAGGTTTTATTGGAATTGTGGAGTACGCGTTACTGAGTGAATTACCCTAAATCGTCGGGAGCAATTTAACAGTTGTTGAGGACATTTTACTTGACCAATTCACAGGTTTGGATTATAACGGATGAATCCGGAGACGTTTGTTAGCACTGGAACGTTTGAGGGGTAGACCAACCGATAGAATCGAGTAGGATGTACCCGTTAACAAAGCGAGCATAAATATATATAACCAGTTGTTTTCACATTTACAGCACCTCAGCTTCGATGTTCTAAATCATAAGTACATAGATGAGCAGCAAACATTGATAACAACTTGCATTATGTTTGCGTAGCCTTATTAATTGTAAATGTGTGAGTGGGACAAAAACTATAGCTAACTTTTTTCACAGAAAAATCCGCCAGATAAGCCAGAAACGTGAGTGATACTCATAACTAAACGGTGAACATGAAAATACTGGTAATTACTTTTGTTTAAGAGATTAACAGCAACAGAAACAGTAGGCCTAAATGCGGCAATCGCTTTCCGAGCCGAACCACTAAGTTTTCTGAGCTCCGGGCTCGTTTATTTAGTTCAGCTGGTTAAGCACTTAACGCGTTTGTTCATACTGTTTCAGTTGCTGATTCGAATCCAGTCGAAGATCTGAATTTTAACAATTAACTCTTATCTGAATCATCAGTCTTGCCAAATTACTCGTTAGAAGTAAGTTAAATGAAACCATGTGCTGTACAGTAAACCTAGTGAGAATATCTCGTTTCAGGTGAGGAATTACTGAATAGGTATCCCCCCCTCTCAGTACATGTATCAGAAAACTGTAGACGTCAATCTAAACAAAATGTCGTGTTAATATGACGCCTCTCCGAACAACTGTCGCTTTAGAACTACTGAATAATCAGATCAAGTATCAGCCTCTTTATCAAAAAGTATGCTGAGCGAGTACTGCTCTTGGGGACGTGTCTGAATTGGGCAGGAATCTCAGTCAGGTCAACTTGTCTCACTAAAACTTTGGATTGTATTTCGTCAAGAAACGAACTAAGACGACGTGCTAGTGTGGCGTCACTAACGTATATTGATTATAAGGTCGAGCGAGAGGGCAGAAACTGAGCTTAACTCAGTGAACTGGAAGTCAGCTACCACCAAACTGAACAGATATTAAAAGGTAATCACACGTCGACAAATTTCGGTATCTGCCTGAAACCCGTCGTTTTTGCTCTTTCATCTTTATCTACTTATAACTGTATGAAGTAGTACAGCAAGTATTATCAGAATTCCTTCCTGTTTGCTCCCTCACCTTGATCGACTTCAACCCAACAACTGTAATCAGGAAAATGTAATTCACAGCTGCTCTGTTGCAGGACGGTGTTAATCGGAACGATGGGTAATCAGGCACGTAAAAACCTGAAATTTCTAAGAAGAAATCCAGCGATTCTGAAATAATCAACACTACGACTTTCAAAAACAGTAGAGCAACTATAACCTGGTGGCCATAACCGAAAGATGGTTCTAATGAATAAAAAGTTACACCCCGAAATGTCCCTCAACACGCGGTGGGTTTTTGATCACGAACGACTCATTATAAAGAACAAAATATCTATCCAAAGCGAGACCCACCACCTCAATAACAAATTAATCAATCAACCAATCTGTCGATCGATCAATCGAGCAAGCAACCAATCATCTGAAATTAGCGACTTACAGATTTACCTGTATTGTGTATAATAAGTAGCTGTTACTGGTGATTGGTAGGGGATTTGGCCAGTTTTAGGCTGAACATCACCCACAATCGATCGCAGCTGTCGCATTCCAATAGACTTTCCAGTCGGCTGCACGAGACTGGAGTTTCGCTCTCATTAGAGCTCGTCAGTAATGCGTATCCTTGCCACGGCCCAGACTGGAACTTCGGTCAGGTTTTCATGAGGCAACCCTGTTGACTACTGCGCCATTGTCCTCAAATTAAGCATGACCGAATATTCATTCTTAGAAGCTCTGTCACATCCATCCGTGAGTGATGATGTGATTGCTCGGATCGATTAGTGTTAACAGACAGTAGCTGTGTTTTCTCTCGAGTCGGTCGGGCAATCGCACATCACTCACAAGCAGATGTGACCGGGTCTTTATGGTGGACAATTTAATCGTACCTAATATGCAGTCACTTAGGTAGTGGTCAACACGAGTGCCTCATGAAGCGATGCCAGAGTTCTGATTTCAGCTGTGGCAAGGATACGCACTACTGACGAGCTCTAACTGGAGGGAGACTCGAGTATAGAACGCCTTCAAAAAAGTGGCTGACTAATTTGTCTGTCAGACTGCGACAGCCGTCATCAGTTGTGGGTGATGTTCAGTCCATAAAAATAATTATCACACTTATGTCCTGTTGGAGCACAGTGCAATGTTCAGTTAGGTTCGAATGCAAAACCCTTGTCACCAATGGTTGGTAAGTGAAATCTCGGATTATTTTATAGGTTACAACCTACTACCTTCATCGGGACACTGCTAAAGGATTCGACACCGGTTTTTTGAGTTATGGCCGATAAATTTAATACGATTAGAAGTTCGTCTCTTCATGTTAGCTGAATATCATTCACCTATAGATGTGTTATTACATGCATCACCATATAGAACACATGATGCAACTTACAAACAGCATGAATAAAACAACTCACACAACATTCTACAAAAATCGTCCTGGAGAGCTTAACACATCTTGCTTCCACATGTGCAAAATTGTGACCCAAGAACTACCTATCTAGACTCTCCAGAATCAGAGATTCAGACAAGGCAAACAACAAATATACTGTTATGGTTAGACCCGGGTTTAACCACAGAACTGCAGACCTTCTAACTATCCGGTCAATTCCACCTGATGAATCCAACCAAGCGCGAGACAGTTCACGTTTCAGTGGTACGTAGAAACAGAATGCAGAAAAACATTCATTCAACTTCCGACCTCCGAAGTCAGAACTACATAATTTACAGGGTTCAGTCGTCCAAGTCACACAACTTTGTTGTATTGTTTGTCTTAGTAATCAGATTATTTTGAAGGTTTTTACACATTTCTAACCCAGATAGTGTTGGGACGTCATCAATTACGACCTGTGTTAGCAAACAGTCAGACATTTCGTAACGATTATTTCAACAATCAAACGGTGTAGTTCAATTCAGCCATCACAGTAACACAAGAATGAACGTATAATAAAAATGAATCAGTTTATCAAAGGAGTCACACACCACCAAACCTAGAAGTTTCAGTTAAGTACAAACATATCTTTCGGCTAGCGTCGAAACAGTTTACTGATCTCATGACATATAAAGCTGGTTCATATGGAGATTGTAATGTGTAATGTTGGTGATTCTTTCAGCATGACTTTCAAGAACAGTGTTGAAAATGATCGACTATTCGGGACATCGGTTGTTTTGATGTTAAAGAACGGTATCACACAAAACAAAAGTATATTCATGTCTAAGTCCCCGAAACTTTCATTAGCAGGATCCAAAACACAAGGTGATATATATATATATATATATATATATATATATATATATCGCATACTCTCCGTTTCATTCACTTACCAACGATCCATTATATGTCCGTGAAGTTTCATTTGTGAAGACAACTCTTTAGGCGAACACAACTCGACAAAACTTTCCAAAAATTCCACGGCATTTTTATTGTCACTCGTATTGTAATTTCCTAGTGCGAAATGTAAGCCGCAACGTCCACATTAAGTACTTTATGTGATGCAGCAGATCATACACGCACACTTCTTGCGAGACTTTGCTCTTTGACAGCATTGTGAGCGCCAACCATGGTGGATCGTTTGGTGCATGTAAAGTTAGCGAAAGTCAAATTTACCACTCTCTTGTCTTCGGCAGTATAGTGGCATTTTTCGAGCAGTTAAATAATGAACTGCTTTGGATGTGCTGGTTCAATAACCAACGTATAGAAAGAATACTGCTTTGACTGTCGTGAAATTTTCCATCGGGAAAAATTTCATCCAACGTATTGACTATCATACATATTCACCAACCGAATTAGTTGATATGTTCACTCGAAACTTCCGGTTAGACAACTACCGCTTCAGTGAATGTTTCCCATCGATTTTTGCAAACGACCCACGTGTCTTTATTTTCACGTCGAGAGGTTGAACTCTAGAGTTCTACTGTTTCCTTCTTTAGATGAACTGAACAGTAAGAAATACGTTTTTTATTATTCGTGTTATGTTTATCTAAGTCCATGACTAACGTTTCCTTGAATCTCAGTATTGACTGGTGTCGTCTGTGAAAGCATCAGTTAAGACAAGTCAAAAAGAAAGCGAGTACTCCTCCAACCATGTTGGTTTCTAAGTGTATTTTAGGTGAGATGCACATCTCGCGCGCAGTAGAGGAGTAACTCATTATAGCCAGTGACGTTATACGATTCATAGTTGCGTTGGTGTCTCAAACTGGCACTCAAGAGCAAATTGTGGTCTCACACTGTTAACGAGATCGACCGTCCATACAGAGAGAATTAGTCACTGGGTTTGCAAATCCATTGCGTCCGAGGTGATTCATACTGTGTATAGCAGTAGATATCGTGATGATCTCTGTCAGGATATTCCCGTCAATATCACATCCCTTACATTTACGCTAAGGTGATAGGTGAAGTTGGAGTCTAAACTATAGTGACGTTAACAGGGACAACTGATAATACTACTATTATTAGTAATAAGCTCCAATGAGACCGAAGCGCATGACAACGTGGACTTTATCGTGGCGAATTTTAACATCAGCAATTTTTAAGGGGTACCTTCAACCGATATGAGGATCTCGCGGAGTTGGACTAATTCAGTGGCATACACAAACATGGCAAATTGTTATGAACAGAGAAGCTGAAAGCCGTCACTTGGAATATGCTTGAGATCGACTGAGTATTCATGACATTAGAAAGACTGGTGGACAATCGATAATTTGCTGTATTGGTGACGTCTCAAATTTGACACAGAAGCTTTTTCAGACAAGCTGAGCAGGTAACAAATTTTGTAGTATTCAAGACAGCTTCAAGGTAATTAACCAGACTAAACGTAAGGTAACGGGTTACGGGGCAACTGTACCTTGGCTGGGGTCTATACTGGGTTCGAATAGCCAATTATAGCAGATGAGGGTAACGTGGATAAATGGAAGTGAAACCGATATGGTCTATCAGATAAATTTGTCGAGGGGTCAAGTGTTCTTAGGGAAAGTAGATGGAAGAATCATAATCTTGATGTGATGAGATTGTTGTCTCATCCAGCCGTTAATGCAAGACAGTTCTGTCGATCCATCACCGGCCGCCATGTGTTAGAGAATTCAGCCCGTCAACTGCATTTACAGTGCATTTAGCCTTCGCCATTTTGATGGTCTGTGCAACTACACACTCTAGGGCAGTACCACACCCTCACCTAGTTACCTTGAGATTTTCCAAAACAATTTCACTACCTGCGTCCAATACGTGACCAGCGATTGCAAAATTCCTGATCCTGGCTTGGTACTCTAACTGATTGATGAGTGCTTTTCTCATGCTCCTTGGGTGCTCGTTTACTCTAGTTCTAAGTTCTCGTGTCGTTTGGTCAATGAAAGCTAGCAAGCAGACCTTGAATTTTATGCTGTGTAAATATATAGCAACTACTTTGCTTAACAGACAAAGGGTCCCTGAGATGCACCAAGATCTTACGCAATGAAAAACCGTTCTGAGGCCTACTTCGTTCAAGAGCTTACGAACAGGTAGGAATGGACACCAAAGGTTGTCCTGACGTTTCGGCAAAAAAACGCGGACAAAGTGTTGGCGATATCTGAACTGTTGCGTTACGATATATTAGACGAGTCGAATGTTCAACATAACTTGCAACGAATCAGGATGCAACAAAAAAATGTACTATGATCGTGCAGCCCAGGAACCTGCAAACGTTGAAGTAGGAAACAAGGTATGGCTTCAGTGTATCTCTGAGAATGCAAGACGGTGGACACGTGGTGTAGTGGTCACATATCACGGTCGTATATCATACGATGTTGATGTGGGTGGGGGAGTAAGAAGAAGAAATCGTGTGCACCTGAGGAGACGGACTTCGCGGACAAGGTAGACTCGTGTACACTTCAAGTGGAGCCATCAAGAACGAGAAGTAGACAAACTTACAAAAAAGTAAAGTCCGTAACAGGACTGAACTGGAGTGATTTCCGCATTCAGAAAGGTTCCGCCAGTCGTAGTTTACGCACAAATTCTAGTCCTTCAGCACCAATCAATCAAAAACAGTTATCAGTTGCCTCACCGAATTTGTTTGCAAGAAGTGATAAATAAAACAAATTGTTTGAACTCGTATCAGGCAAGGTCGTCTGAACATAACAACGTACGGGCTAATCAGAAGGCAACACGTTTGCCGCAAAACAGAAACCATACATATTTTTGTGTAAAGGTTATCGTTTTCTAATAAACTGAGATTGTGTAGTACTTCTCAGACTAACATTGTTCTGGTTTTCTCGTTTTGGTAACGCAGTATGTAACAGTCACCAGTAAAACAGATTGCCGGATGTTCACAAGTTGTTCTGGAGTTAAAAGCTACTTGATGACGTCCTCCGATGGTGCTGGGGTTGGAAAGATGGTATGGAGTTGAAAAGCTCAACAATATTGGAAACCTGTGCGACTTGGACTAGAAGGATGAAGTGGTCATGAGGTGGAATGTACGCATCTCACCAGTGAGTTGTCTCCACGCCATTTATAACAAAGCGGTCGGCTATATTTCTTGCGAAAATCGTATGATACAGAATATAATATCTGGTGTCAACTTACTCTCACTCGTGAAGGAAAAATATCAGTACTTTTGTAACCATAGCCCACCAACTGAGTTTATTTCTTGGTGGTTCTCAGGCGGACCCCCGAACATTTCGCGAAGTTGGATAATATCTCGTTTCATAGATATAATGCACGACTAGAAGTTGAACTAAGTAGTCAGTATCGGTTATGTGGCTCAGTATCTCCAAGTAGATTAATATGCGGGATATATATGAGGCTGATTGTTCGTTGAACGCAGGGAGCAAGGCTAATTGGTTGAACCGTAACATTGAAATCTTTAAGAAACTGGTAACCTAACCATCAAAATATACAAACACGCTTCACTTTCAACACACTGCAAACATTCCAAATAAAATCAAAGATTTCAACACAAACCGTATGACTGTGGATTAAAGTTGGCAAAACGGTCACTGCATTTTCTTGCGAGACCTTTGAGCAACTTGATATTAGCTCACAAAAGACTGTGATCGACCGAGTGAAATGAGACCCGGTTATGCCTGGTATCAATCAAGTGATGCAATGAACAGCATTGTCACCTCGCATACAAAAAGGTGGGGACGAAAATATGCCCCATTGATGAACAAGGACAAGAGAGTTAACCTTCAGCCTGGTAAGTCCCTTCGGAAGGGGCTAAGTTTTTGGGTGTGAAATCTCCGAGCACTTAAGAATGGTGCCCAATTCATATCAGTCAAACGTTTGACCATTCGTTGGTGTGTCAATCTGAACATCACCCGAAACTGATCGCAGCTGTCGCATTCCAATAGACTTTCCAGTCGGCCTCTTTCGAAAAGAAGCACTAGACTCGAGTTTCGCTCTCATTAGAGCTCGTCAGTCGTACATATCATCGCCACTGCTGGGACTTGAACCACGGATATGCTGTTCATGAGGCAACCGTGTTTACCACTGCGCCAGTGACCTCACGTTAGGCACGACCGAATTATCATATGTGAACACCCAACCACTTTCGCTTGTGAGTAATGATCAGGTTATCCGATCGCCTCAAGAGGAGACACAGTTACTGTCTGTTAACTCCAATCGATGACCCCTCGACTAGGACTTCTTTCCAAGTTGAAATCACAGAAATAATTGACTTGTTGAGCAGCATTTTATTACTGATCATTACTCAGGCGAAAGTGGTTGTGTTCATATATGGTAGTTCGGTCGTGCCTAATGTGAGGTCAATGGTACAGTGGTTAACAGAGTTGCCTCATGAAAATCATGGTCGGAGTTCTAGTCACGGCAGTGGCAAGGATATGCACTACTGACGAGCTCTGATGAGAGCAAAACTCGAGTCCAGTGCTTTTTCAGAAGGGGGCCCGACTGGAAAGCTCTAGAAGAATGCGAAAACTGTGATCAATTGTGGTTGATGTTCAACTCGAAGTTAACCAACTCCTCCACTATTCATCAGTAATCATTCATCAGTAATTAGCAGATTGCCAGCTGGCTTAATAAATCTTGTGGTGTCAACCTGAAGTGAAATCATTATTGTGCACTCTTAGATTGAAGTCCGCACAATGGTTACATTTTCATCCCTAGAAACGGTCAGGCAACCCCATCATTATTAACAAAGGGCTGAGCGTCTGCTCCTGATGGTTTGGCTGTATCTGATATGAGGTCAGTAGTGCATGGATTAACACGGGCGTCTTGGAGTTCCACTCCCCACCATGGAAAGAATATGCACTGCTGATGAGCTCTAACCACAGCGAAACTCCTCTATAGTGATTTTTGTTGAAGGGACTGATTGAAAAAGTCTATGGAAATGCGAGAGATATAATCAGTTGTGTGCGTTGTTTAATCTATGTTATCTAAAATAGCCTACTACTTACCAGTACGCGAAGTGTCGCTCAGCAGGCCTACTAATTTTCGCGGTTTTAATGTCATGAGGTTACCGGTCAGAGTTTCAACACATTTGAAGTGTCTCCTTTGGAGGCGATCAGGCAACATCACGTCGATCATGCTAAACATGATATCGATGAGGTTGTGATCCACAAGATTACTTCATGAAAACGCGAACTGGATGTTAAATCTCGGTCTGGGCAAGAATATGTACTACTGAGGAGTTCTGTTTGGATTGAATCTCGAAAAGATTTGGCCGGGACATCGATCTGCCGGCAAAAGCATTCATCGAGCACACTGTCATTTAGTCTGCATCAGTCAAGTTCACTTACTGACCAAAATTAACGGAGTTATTAGTGGACACAGATGTTGATACTATGATAAGTGAAAACAATTTGTAGGGCGCACAGCCATGTTTGTTTCCACGAACAACATAATAGGGCAAATGTTTCGCCTATCTCCCCTAATAAGCTGTCATCTGTTGTGCAACACTTTATGACTAACTTCTGAGTCTACAGACCAGTCACTTTAGAGTGTTGATTTAGGATTGAACAATAAGACTGCTTTCCCATTATCGGGGCTGACTAAAGCAGACAAAGGCTTCAGTCTGCTTGGAACTGTTGAAAACGATCGGGGGCTGGTAGGTCAAACCTGTGGGCATGTTGTTCAGCCTTCTGTTGAACTTGTCTAATATTCAGGCAGTACTTATTTCAGCACAAAATAGGTGATGTGATCTAATTCTACAGTCACGACACTGTAGTCTCATTGAAAATAAAGGAAAAGTTTGTGACCTTAGTGCAAACTTTTGACTATCTTCAGTTAACCTAACAGTACTTCTGTTACTCCTTATTCGTTAGGTTCCACAGCACAACTAATGTTGAGTCAAGAACACGGATGGCACAAAGGTTAGTTACTCTGGAAAGCAACATGTGGGTTAGGCGTTTTAACAAGGCAACAAACAAAAACACTCATCTGTGTACGATGTAATATTCAAGCCGGCTATTTTTCCTGTGATTGTCCGTAACACTTACTGACCAATTGTGAGGCAATGTGGAGACACCGCGCGACAGTGTTCTTCCCAAGTAGAGGTTCCAACGAGTCCTGTAAAAGGAAACAACAAGAAAGCAAGCATGAGCCAGAGACCCAGTAAGCCATGCACACGACTTACACAAACGAAAACTGAAACTACGTCGACAACACAGCAGCACGCCCCGATACACAAATCATATTCAACCTGTGCGCACTTGCTGGTTTCGACCGCACGTTATAACGGTACTGGGAACAGAACGTCACGTTTGCCACAGACGCCAATGCTCGGTTCTTTTACGTTCCTCTACGTACCAAGAACCATTTCATATGACGCTGCACTTCGATGTTTCTTTTTTTTATTTTTCCTGCGGCTAAGAAATCTATGCTCTGGCCCCACTACTGAATAGCAGTGCTGTGAGTGGTATAGTACGATCGTTCCTCCTCATTACACTAGTTGGAGTTCAAAGTGTGTGGATTTTAATGTAACTCAAAAAAGACAAGCAAAATGCTAATCGCGAATTGCATATACTGTCACAGCCTCAACGAAAGAACAGAACAGAACTGAATTAACTCGACGATGGATAGATTAACGCACTCGATTGAACGATCATGCAAATCAAGAGAAAGTACCATGCTAAGACATGTCGCAATGGAGGCACATGAACAAGTGGCGAGTGCTGGATAAAATACACACAGCAGTGTATAGCCGTGATAAATAGGGATGCAAACAAATGTGTACCGCGCTCGCATTGCATCATGGCCTGCTGGAACAAAACACACACTGTAAAATCAGCACTTCAGCACTTCCGTGACGTGGGGCTGTACATAATAGTCAACCTGCGCTACCGATCGACAACCAAGTTACCTGATGGTTTTTCATAGAAGGCGGACAGCTGACCAGTGTAAACGGTCGTTTTGTGAATCGGAGTGCGGGCTAGTCGCTCAAAGTAGTTAGTGGTCGGATGTGGTTACTGTGATATTCGAATGTATCTGGGTGTTACGGATCAAGCATTGCAGTATGCTATCTGAACCGATCAATGAGAAGAAGGTCACATGTGTATAAGTCGTCCATCCAATTAGCCTGCTTTGTTTATGCAAAAGGGCTGAAAACCGGATGTGACGCGGTTTCAAACGAGGGGCACGATTAAGCTAACTAAGCCATTGAAAAAAAATAACAAGTCTGGTTCACACATGCTCAGTGATCAGCTTGACGTTCCACATCAATTGCTCCAACAGATTGTGACTTGCAACTTTGTTAGACCCGTTGATAACTAATACGACAGACACTATGAAATAAGTGGACGAACCTTGATGGTTGCCGCAAAGTTACAGAAATTGTTGACGCTGTTTCTTCACAACAGAGGGAGGGACACAGAGAAATAACAATTCTTGTTTGTCAAAGCTGTGGACAGACAACCAAGTAGCAATAGCACGAACATCGATAGATTAACAAATTAACGGGGTCTACCAACACCTCTGGAGAGCACAATCGGACGAAGGCTTGGTTACCTACAATACACCCATAATCGGTCATAGGTTTTGGTTTCCTTTTGGGATAATGTAACTTATCCGGTATACTGAAAGAATTGTATTGAGTTGTATTGAAAGAGTCAAACCATCCATAAAAAGCCAAGCATTACAAACTCGTGCAAATAAAAGTAACCCGGTGTTGGTACATTGGATTGTCAAGTTCGAACAATTTAATGCAAGCCAAAATGTAGCCGCTGTCCAAAGGGTAGTAGTTTGATTTTTTTTACCTATAAAATGCACCAATGTAGTGCATACCGTGAGTAAATCTTTTCAGGTTTGTGAGAATATCCAGTGTTACGCCTGTTTGAAATCAATTGTCTAACAACTTGTGAATGGAATTACCAAACGCTGTGCTTGCCTATTCGTTTTTTCCAAACCATTCGTGTCGACGTAAACCTGTTTGGTAACCAGAAATTCATCAGTTTCTCCTAGGTTCTTGTTTGTTTTGAATAGGCCGTTTCACTGTAGACTGAGTTTCCAATTCAAAATCATGAAAACTAACAAAGTTTGTCAAACAGTGTTCTGAGACTACTGAGTATGCCTACTCACTTACTGTACCTGTTACGTTAGTTATTTGGTGAATATTTCAAAAACATGTTTTCAAGCATGTTATCATAATGGGCAAGTACCCGGCTGTTTATGTCTTCGGACGGTTCTGATTCTTCAGCCATTAAGTGATATTTATTTACTTTGTAAAGTCAGATAATGTGACCGCAAAAATTATCACTAGGAGAAAAGGTAGTGCCTCAGAGATGTGTTTTTTCCGAATTACTGTATTGGAATTCTAGATAGGATAAACTCCAAGAAAAATCCAAACTGACTGAATTCACTGGCTCAGCATGGAATGCTGCTGATTATTCAAAACTTTTGGCAGGGTAACGGAGTTCGCAATCAATTCAGTAGAAAATCCATCAGATAATGTTTATCGGATGACCATGAGCAGTCAAAGTGGAAGTTATAAAAGTAACAGGTAATGCAATAATACACATCTTGGGGGAATCAACAATGGGACAATATTTGATCTAAGCACATTCATTCGATCAGTAAATTAGTGGACAGCTAAACCAATAATGACATCAGATGAGACTCATTTGTGAAAAGTCAGGGCTCCGGCTGGATTCGAACCAGCGACAGAAACAACATGCCCAAAAGCGGCAAGTGCGCCACCAGCTGCGCTACAAAGCCACGTCAGGAGCTCGGAAATTTCACATGTTCAACAGTGGCGTTGGTGGATTACAGCGTGAACTGTTCGAGAAACCCTGTCGGGACAGTGGATTCCCTGAATCATTTGGTGGATTCCCTATGAGACATTGGGACGGGTAGGTAACCGAGTCCAAATGTAAAATTTCCAAGCTCCCGGCGTGGTTTCGTAGTTCAGTTGAACAAACAACGACAAGACTTTAGTTAGCGGACAACGTTGAGGAATCCATCATATAATGTTTATCGAATGATTACAAAGAGTCAAAGTGGAACTTGTAAAAGAAATAGGTAATGCAACAACACACGTTTTGGGGGAAGTCAACAGTAGAATATTGAAGTAAATCATCATCATCATAGCAGCCATGAGCTTGACCAAAAGGTACTGTGGCTCAAGCCGTCGCTCATCTCAACAGTGATATGGAATATCGTAGAAGAAAACGTTACTAAGAAGGTTGAGAATTATTAGAAGAAGACTAAGCAGGAGAAATAGAAATGATATGGATACAGGTACGCCATTGACTGTGACACTTACAAGATATCACATACCAAGTTATAAGGGTGATCTGAGCGCTTGTAAGTCTTTCAAACGATGTATGACATCAAAATTCCTTCCAATATTTAGCCTACACCTCCCGAATAAACATCACGGCAAGCGTCACAACAAGTGTAATCATTGGACAATCATGTGACACTTGACTCGATTCTGTTTATAATTTTATTTCACTGTACAACACAAGCTAACTCATACTACTGGATTACCTAAACCTAAATAATTTTGCTAGGCACCAAGAACATAAGATTCTACTTCAAAAGTACAGCTTATTGACAAAGTGAAAACATTCAAATGAGCTGACCGCTGTATCACCTTCTGGTCGACTTATTCTTGATTACGATGGAACACAAATTTTTGAATGTTCTAACTGTCAGCTAGTTTTATAACAGTTACACTGGCGATATTTTACTGAGCGTCTCCGAAACATATCAAATGTATCAGGCCATGAAAATCTTCAACAATTTATACAAAGATCTGAGCCTGACTTGTGAGGTGGAACGTAGCGATTTAATGGTGTTCGTTGATTACCACCCAGACATCTAGATAGTTCACTTAAACGTTGTTTAACACAAATCAGGATGGACCGGACAATTCTTAACTTTTGCGGGTGTTCATTCAACACAACACAAGAAGGCGCTTGTTTGAAGTGCTTCCACTAACCAGGCGTGTTTGCCTGCCTAAAACTGTGAAGGAATAGTCAGAACTTTCCTTGGGACGATCAAGTAAAATGGACAGTCGTGGCAGTTTACCAAATATCACCACAAAATATTATCAAATAACGCCATTTTTCCGTCCGAAAGCACCTCATGTGGACAGTAAATTATTTTTGTCTAATCAGAATCGACATAAATACCCAGAACAGTCTAGAAGTAACCTTCACTATTTAAAATCTTCTCGTTGCTTACGCTTATTGGTTCCCTTTTGACCTTAACTAGCATTTTTAGTAACTGCCCTTCAGTCTCCTGATTTGAGAATATTCGTCGGTCTGTATGCACTGCACACGTACCCTATATTTTCTCCTCTGTTACTCAAGCTCTTGGGCGGAACAAAGCGACTTTTTGTATTTGACTTTTGATTTAACCTGGGAGTAATAAAAAGGATCAATTGCGGTATTCTTCGGGACCAAGTCTTCCGTGTTACTTACTTCAAAGCGGAAAGTTCGAGTTCAGCCAAGCGCTGCCATATTCCGTTGTCGATCCAGCTTACTAATCCACCCATTTACAACAAATATTCCACTCCCTTAATAGACACAAATGTTATGGGAAAATTCTTTATTTATCAATTTGCCATAAAAAGGTGAATTGTTGTGTGAAAAACACCTTCCAGAACCGAGACGCGACAGACATACGATTGTGCAGTGCTTCCATGCGACTACCACTCGCTATATAATCGACACCTCTGCTGTCTACCATAATAATTAAGTCAACGGTCGATTGCTTGCATTGTAATTATTGCATTTCGGGAGTTTCGGTCATTTGAAATTAAACACTAACCAAATTTGCTCGCAGCTTTTGACTTCTGACTAAACATTTCACCTGTCTTACATTGTAATGAACTACTAGATTCGAATTTCGTTTCTGTTAAAGTCCAGCATTAGTGTACATCCTTGTCCGAACCGGATTTTGCACACCGATCCAGGTGTTTGTGAGGTTAGCGTGTTAACCGCACAGCCATTAACCTCACAGTTGTATCCAAACGTTCAATTACAACTTTGTATGAACTGTAATTATCAACCAAACTGTGAATGTGGTGTATAGCACTGGACTAGATGAGCTGATTCAACGACAGCAACTTAAAATTATGGCCTGTAAAGAGTTGCTCATCTAATCTATAGCTGTTAATTTATTCCAAAACGATCATAGCATACATCGACCTAGTTGCATCACAGTGTTGTTACATGAATTTATGTTGAAGATGACCAATCTTCCACCGATCGGGCGTCTACAACTGAGCGCATTTAGTCAGAACAAATTGCATTGATGTTGAAGCTACCATATTTTGTATTGATTGGATTACGTGCCCTATTACTTAAGCTATTTTAGTCATTTTGGCATAATATGATTCGTGCAATTTGTTGTGTGCTACAAGATACATGTCAGTGGTTAGTGATAGTGATTTTCCTTTGCTTTTTTGCCTTCTGATCTCTGCTTCCGAATGTATTAAGGCAAGTAATTATCTTACTTTAGATATACTAACTTGAGATATACTAGCTACTGGTGTTTGAGCGTTCGCATATGATAATTCACTGGTGCGTAATGTGAGGTCAATGGCACAGTGGTAAACACGGTTGCCTCGTGAAAACGTGGCCGGAGTTCTAGCCTCGGCAGTGGCCAGGATATGCTCTAATGACGAGCGCTGATCGTTATCATCATCATCATCATCATCATCATCATCATCATCATCATCATCATCATCATCATCATCATCATCATCATCATCATCATCATCAT